>OU898276.1:97870433-98171325 GCA_918026665.1 Diabrotica balteata | reverse complement strand
TATATATATATATATATATATATAATATATATATATATATATATATATATATATATATATATTATATATATATATATATATATATATATATATATATATATATATATATATTATATATATATATATAATATATTTAATAGTTGAATAGCAGAGGTTGTATCGGTCAATAATTGGCAAATGAAAGTCGTCAACTACTTCATTGATTTATTAGAATACGTTTCGCTTTTATTTTTAAAAGCATCATCAGTTCAAAAAACAATACATGTAATACAACCTCTGCTATTCAACTATTGAATATATTTTAAATTTAATCAACAGTCGTATTTTTTGCTATATATATATATATATATATATATATATATATATAAATATAATATATATATATATATAATATATATATAGTATATATATATATAATATAATATATTATATAGAAGTTTAGTATATAACATCATTAAAAACCTGTATTAAAATTTCTTGCCTAAATATACAGATTTATCCCCAATCTACGTCATAAACGGATGGATTCCCACTTCGTAGGCAAAACCGACCTTAAAGTTAGGACCGTTATAAATCTCTACGGCTTCTCTTATTACTCCTGGGAAATGGCTATTATTTCGAGATGTGATAGATGGACTCTCAGCATTTATTATATTATTATTTATGCCGTCTTTAAAGGGATAGTTAAATTTAGTCGTAACTAGTTCTAGGTCGTGGGCATATAAGAATTCAGTGGTAGAATATTTACATAAAGTTTGAATATTTTGGCCAAAGTCCAACTCATCTCATATTACTAAACAAAATTTAACTTTATGCATGAACTCTATATCGGAGTATAATATCTGATTCTTTAATAAAGTAGAAAATAAATGTTGTCCTCAAAACTATTTACAAAATAAAACTACAAATTTTAAAACTCATTTACTGTCTCAAAATGAAGAAATTTTGAAATTTTTGACCGAAACGAGCTCATAACTGCAAGTTAAGAAGTTACTTTTTATATAATTTTTTGACTTCTTATCGAAACTAATTATTAATTTGTGTCAATTTTGCAGTTTCACGCATGCAATAACACAGTTAAGTTGGTGTACCCTCCAATAATCGTGTCTCAAAATTAAAACGTAAATATGAATATTTGCATTTTTTAATAACAATGCTCTTTGGTACACAATAAGACACTGGTTGATATTTCACAATGAGATTGTCCCATTTTGTACTACGAAAGTTCGTGCCAAGTGCGTATGTTATAATAATGAGATCGTAGGCTTCCACGGACAGAGTCAGAATTATAATTTATTCGTCTTCCGGGTTTGGACCGTGTCATTTGTGAGTGACCCAAAAGTGGGTTCATCTCGACGTTTCGCTACAATTGTATGTAGCTTCTTCAGGAGAACAAAGAAAAAGAAAAAGAAAACAAAAGACAGGAAGATGGGTAGTTAGCAACGGTAACTCAGTTACTCAACGCAACCAAAGGCGAATACTAACTACTAAGATGGGCATTTGGTCACAGTAACTCAACTACTCAACGCAGCCAGAGGTGAAAACCAAATGCCAGGACAGGGATTCACGTCCAACAGCTCAGAACACTAACGCGTCGAGAGGCGGGGAGTGAATCCGACGATTACTCCGCTACCGCTCTATTTATAGTCGCGGTGACCTGTCGTGTCGGGACGTATCGGCACACTCCGTGGCGCGAACGTCAAGAAGCGCGCGCTGGCCAATCATGTGGCTGCATCGTGGTAGCGGGACCGGACGGAGGCTCTAGACTGAGATTCCAGATGGGAGACAAGTAGTATCCTTCCTGTCGATTGATGTTAACATCAATATCAATGCATCAATGCATCGTGGTAAAAAGTAAAGGATAAAAAAGTGGTATTTTCGAATTTCATCTTAGATTAAAAGTTAAAAAAAAAGTTAAATGGGGACTTTTACAATAGAATAGAATAGAAGAAAAAATGTTGAAAAAATCTTAAATTACCAACTGAGTTTCGTGGTTATGTGCAAATAAATGAGTAAAAACGGTTTTTTTTATTTTTCGATGCTTTCCGCTTGGAAATTGAAAATTCTGCCCGCCATTTAAAAGAACGAAACAAAATACTATTTAAAAGTTAGCCAATAATTATTAAAATAACCTAAGAAATTATTAAAAATATCAATGAGATTTTCTGAGCTATATTTTCAATATAAAAATTTTAAAAAAAATTAGGGTATTTTGTATTAGAAAGATACATCTTCGTTAATTTTGTATAAAGTGATGTTTTTATACTCTTTATCGAAAGCAAAGATCGCGCTGCTAATCGGTGTGGGGGCACTTTTGACCATCTATGTCGCTATAGCCGTTACATTGCTAGTTTTGTATTAGTGAAATTTCACTACTTTTTACTAGAAACACTCTATGTATTTACTTTAACAAAATATTAAAATAATACCCCTTCACTCAATGCGTGCCATCTTCTTCTTCTTCTTCAAGTGCCATCTCCGCGGCGGAGGTCGGCAATCATCATAGCATGGCAAAGCATCATTCGGAATTTTGAGACGACTGCTCTGAAAAGTTCATTTGATGTACATCCGCACCACTCTCTCAGGTTGCGCAGCCATGACATTCTACGCCTCCCTATGCTTCTCTTATGTTACTTGGATCTTTCTCTGCATGATTAGTTGGAGCAAGGTGTATTTCTCCCCACGTGTAATATATCCGAGATATTCTAATTTTCTTGTCTTAATTGTATTTAAAATTTCCATTTTTTTATTCATACTTCCCAGAACCTCTTGGATCTAATACTTGCTGTGCTAGTCTCCAAAGGTAAGGCTATAATATTAACAGGTGATTTTAATATAGATTTCAAATGAAATGCACTAAGTAAGCAGAACTTGGTGAAAGTTTTAGATTCTTATGGCTTAACCGTATTTAAACTCAAGTTGATTATATTGCTAAAAGCAAAAATCACCCACAAAAAACAATGGTTGTGGAAGGTTTTATCTCTGATCATTGTGCGCAGTTGTTCCAATGTAGCATTGACACAGACAATTATGCCTATATATTTATCTGTTCTATATAGTGAAAGAAACATAAATCGTTTTGTTCAAACCCTTGAGTCAACAAATTGGCCAGAGGTATTTAATAAAATTTCTGCTGAAGATGAATCATTAGCTTTTTTAAATACTATCCAAAATTACTTTTGGTCCCATTTTCCACTACTTAAATGTAAACTTAAAAAATGTACACGTTCGAATTGGTTTACGAAGGAACTGTACAATTTAACGGACCAGCTAAAACTTCTGGAAACGATCTGTCAGCAGAATAGTAATCTTAGGCCAGTCCTTCATTTGGCAAAGGCAGAATATTCAATTAAATTAAAAGCAGCTAAAAGTAGTCTCTTCATTAAGACAGGTAAACGAATCATCAAATAAAATGAAATGTATTTGGCATTTAGTAAACGTAACAGTCAGGAAACAAAATAACTCAAAAATACCTAGTGATGATAATAGTAATTTAGCAGACAAATTTAACCACCATTTTGTTGAAATGGCTCCAAAGTTACTTGCCGCTTTGGATCCTACTAAAATAGGTGGGTTTACATCAGCATGAAAAAACCGTAATAGTTATTCTATGTTTTTATATTTAACTAACCCACAGGAAATAACTAGTATAGTCGGAAGTTTTAAATCCAAATACAGTTGTGGTTTTGATCAGATTTCCCCTAAGTTATTAAAAAAATGCATTCATGCTCTCGCAGATCCACTGACGGATATTTGTAATGCATCTTTTTAACAAGTAATATTTCCTAGTATGTTTAAACTATCTATTTTAATCCCTTTATTCAAAAGTGGTGATAAAGATGACCTTAACAATTATCGTCCCATAAGTCTCTTATCTTTGTTTTCAAAGATAATTGAAACTCTGGTTTATACTAGAATGAACGCATTCCTAAAAAAGCATAGTGTCTTGCATAATTTTTAACATGGTTATACATCTTCTAAGTCTACAGCTCTTGCAAATATCGTCAGCTTAGTGTTGGATGCTTTGGACAGACGAGAGAAGGCATGTGGTTTATTTCTCGATTTGACCAAGGCTTTTGATACTTTAGATCACAATTTGTGGCTAATAAAACTTGAGGGGATTGGTATTCGTGGTAAAGTTCTAAAATGGTTTATTTCCTACCTAGAGAATAGAAGATAAAAAGTAAAGATAACATCTAATGGACTTGTAAACGAATCAAACGCATTGGATATTCATTATGGCATCCCTTAGGGTAGTGTATTATGTCCTTTACTTTTTATAGTATTTATTAATGATATAGCTTTGGTAACTAATTCTCTGACTGGGGTTAACATCATCAGTTATGCGGATGATACCAACATTCTAGTCACAGGAACGTCTGATCAAAATTTGCAAAATAAAACTACACAGATACTATCCACCATCAACAGTTATTTCTTATACAACAAATTAGTTTTGAATGAAGAGAAATCAAAGTATATGATTTTCACGTCAAATAATTTATTAAACCATCAAGCTACTATAGAAGCAGCAATAGATAAAACAGACTGCACGAAGTTGCTGGGGGTACTTGTAGACAGTAATTGTAAATGGTCAAACCACATTTTTAATTTGAAATCCAGATTAAGTAGCGCATGTTATGCATTGAGAATTCTTTCACGTCTCTTTCATACATCAATATTAAAAACAGTATACTTTGCCCATTTTTACTCAATAGCCAAATATGACATTGAAGTCTGGGGTTGTACCTCTGAATTAGAGCAGATATTCGTACTTCAGAAAAGTGCTATTAGGATAATGTATAAAATGAAATTTAGAGATTCTTGTAAAGGCATCTTTAGGCAAAACAATATTCTTACAATTCTTGGTCTGTATATATTTTCCTGTATAATGTACTTGCATAGCAAAATTAATGAATGTAATAAATTTCAATTTAACCGTGTTTATCCAACAAGATTCAGAGACAATCACTTTATGCTTCCACAACATCGTTCTGTCTGGAAGGTAGCACACATTATGCAGCCATAAGTTTCCTTAACAAATTACCAATAGATATATGAATGAACTTACACTAGCCAAACTTTCGAAGGTGTGTACTTAGGGTGGGCCGTTGAGTAATGTGTTTTTATTTTATTTTTTTAATTGAGTTGCCTGACCCCAGAAAAGATGTATGATAAGATAACTTATTTCACAGTGTTTTTTTTTATAATTAATTTAATTTTTTTCCACTGCCACAGAGCTATATAAGAACGAGATTTTTACGAAAAAATTCAATCATTGAATATTATGTCAAATTCGTTTTTTTTTAATTTATTATGGTTGCCTGAGTCAAAAAAAGTGTTTTGTACGATAAATTTGATCATATTATTTTTTTTTTGACAACTATTTTTTTTTTCTATTGCCACAGCGCTGTATAAAATTAATAATTTTTCAAAAAATGTATTGTATGGTAGATTTATTTTTTGCATACAAAAAAATAATTTATATTAAAGCTAAATTTGTTTTGAACACATAATACAACAATACAAATACAAAAATAGTTTATCTATAAATATATAACGATACAAAACAGAATGTCTTTCAAAAGTAACAATCACATTATTTAAAAAAAAAGTCTTTCTTTAATTCATATTTCGGCATATTTTCCCTTGATTTCAGCCTGTTCCTTATATAACCGTCTCCTTTTTCACTTCCACAGACAGAAGCTGAACCTTCTGTTACTATTTTGACGGCCCTCTCAGCCGCTTGTGTGTGACAAGGGTATGATTTTACGTATGCCAAAAGACTGGTTTCAGGATTTTCAACAACTTCCCTTAGTTGGTCTTTTGATAGCTTCATAGTTACAGGAGGCTCTGTCCATAAAACTTTCTGGCATTCGATAATCTCAAAGTAATCCTTACTGCCAAAAAATAATTTTGGTACTACGAAATGTCGCTGATCATTGTAATTTAACTGTCTGCTCTTCAAAATTCTTTGGAACCCCAATTGTCTTATGTGTTTACGTTTATCAAACAACATAGCCAAAATAATATTTTCTGGGCTCCCAAAGTATCCATTTCTTTGAATACATTTATAGACTATGTCTTTCAATTCTGGTAGTAAATAGTCGCAGGGTCTTATTGTCTTGAATAGATGCCTTGCACCATAAATGCATGACGGGTGAGTCTTAATACAAAATCACATGGGCGCATACACTTTCATTACAAAATGGCTTAGTATTTGTAAATTTTCCGATGGGTTTCTGGTTGCTACGTATAACCGAAGGATACGGGAAGCAGTGGTAAGCCACCGAGAATGAACCATTTTTCCAGGCTGTCTCTTAGAAAGTTTTTCTGAACAAGCACCACTTTTCACTGCTTGACAAATATCGTACAGGTATTTTACTCAACTGTCGGTAAAACACTAAAAATAATTTAAGTGTCGCTAGGCGGTTTAATTGATTGAAATATTGGTTTACACTTACACCACTGCAAAATCTGCAGCATAAGCGAAGCGTTGACCTCCAATGTCACGTTATTTTAAGAATGATAATATATTATAATCGGTAATATTAACTTTGTTTATACTAACGTCTACTTTATTGTTATTGGGGAATTTCGGCACACTCTTTGAAGTAGGTCCCTAAAATAAATTTTTCTCTACTTATTAGTTAGTGGAAAAATACGCAAATAAAGTTTACTATACGTTATAAAGTATGCATCAAACCGCCAGAACAATACAGATTTTATTTAAATTTTTTTAAGTTACAAAATAAATAACCCTGATGTTTCAAAAATTATATAATAAAAAAATATAAAGATCTGCGTTTGAAATAATTATTATTTTTTATTTTTTCCACTGCCACAATGACCTTTTATATTAAAAAAATATAGAGTCTTTGTGGCAGTGGAAAAAAATATTTTTAGCTACTCATTTTGGACTTAAAATTTGTGTTTTAGTATAACTCAACTTTTTTGACCACAGGCGTTGTTATTTTCCAGAAAAAATTTTGTCGGCCCACCCTAGGTACATCAATACATTTGTCAGCTAGAGCCATATTCTAAAAATAACTTTTAAGTGTGTTTTATCGTGTTTATTAATTTATATACTAAGATGTATGTCTGTAACTTTGACTTTGACAGCTATTTCGTATGGCAACCAACAAAATCATCATATCCATAATGATCGCCAACTTTCGGAACGGACAGGCACCCTAAGAAGAAGAATAACTTTGACTTGTCTCATACATGTCTCATACACTTTGTGTAATGTCGCATGTGATCAATAAATTTGACTTGACTTGACTTGACCTCTTTGTTTGTGACGTGTTCTGTCCACGATATTTTCAGTACCATCAATGGTACTCAATGAGACAGATGTAGATGGTTAGAACATTAATCATTTATTTTGTTTCTTTACATATGAGGAAATATTTATTTTAGATTATATTGAGCAAAGAATCATATTGATAACTGGTTAACTCAGTTTGTGGGCAAATTCAAAAATGCTAATGTCATAAATAAAAACGTATGTTTTGTCTCATTGTATACTACCCCATATATATGAGGGTAGTAGACAAGGATATATATATATATATATATAAATATATATATATATAGATTATATATATATATATATATATATATATATATATATAATATATATATATATATATATATATATATTATATATATATATATATATATATTTATATATATATATATGAGAAATATTCTAATAGAGAATTCATATCCTTCCTCTATCATCAATAAATACCTTTATTCGCATAGTTATGGATCCTCAATTTATGACATACCCGATGGTGACCAACTTAGAAACATCTCTAATAATTCTATAAATAGCACTGTTCTGCATAATACCGATCTTGAGAATACTATCACGCATTACTCTTCCTTACCATATTTCCCTCAAGTTACTGAGAAGCTTATTAAATTGTATAAACAAAATAATATACCTGTTAAAATTGCTGTTAAGAATGCAAAAACTGTTAGAAATTTGTTCTCTAAAACTAAAACACCCTTGTCCACTTTGGAACAAGTGAACACAATTTATAAAATTCCATGCGCTAATTGCGATCTATGTTACATTGGGCAATCTGGTAGATCATTGAAAGGTCGTCTCACTTCACATCGTAGCGACATTAATTTATCGAAACACACTTGTGCTCTAGCACAACATGCGATAAATACAAAACATGAAGTGGATTTTAATGAAGTTAAGATTCTTGCCACTGAACGCAATCTAGCTAAAAGACAGTTTTTGGAAATGTGTTCAATATTAAAACATCCTAATGCATTGAATAAGAGAACTGACATAAGTAACTTGAGCCAGATATATCATGCTTTAATTTTGCAGAATTAGGCTACTTAATCTTTTCACTACATTAATGTCATATTAGGTGTACTAGTTGAACTTTTTTCCACTTTTCATAAAACAATTTATATACATAAATAGAAATAAAATAAATAAATATATCAATTAAATAACTTAATTTCTTTACTTAATTTTACTATTACATATGCAACCCATATTGCATTTCAATACACTAATTTCTTTAATTAGTGTTTCAAATTATATATAAAATAATACAAACATTGTAATTGATTCATAGAATCCTTTACAAATCACAGCTCCAAGTATATTGAACCTTGGGCTGTTTGGAAATTATAATATCGTTAACCACCTGGCTATTTAACTTGCCATAATGATTAACGTCATTACATTATTATGAGTTTGAATGAAAATCTCCGGTTTGTAAATTTGGGCTGGTTAGTGAGGGGAGTTGTGTTTACACTACCAACTTTTTTCACTGTTGTGTCCTTTGCAACCTGGTAGTCATCCAAACTCAGTTAAAATTAAATTAACCGCCCAAAATTTGGGTTGGTATTTACACCTTGTTGATCTGTCAAAAGTAATTTTGACCTCAAGGTTGGCTGTCTTTTTGCGGTTTAGTTCGTTCCTGTTTCATCCAACGCCATTTTCACGGCGACATCCGTAGGGCTTTGATCGGTAACTTCATATTCACTATTTTTTAGAATTTTATTAATATTACTTATAATGCTACCTAAAGTTAAAATCAAAGCTTAATATCCATTAAATAGTTGGAAGTTATTTATGATTTTCTTGGTTCTTTCTCACTTATTAACATTAAATAACATTGAATTTATTTTGGACCACATGGTCAATTGCTGTGCTAATTTTTTACAAGTTCATATATGTTGTTAGTTGCTTAACTGTTTATACAAGATCAGCGTACTATGTCCATTTACTTAGTTTCATTCACATATTTGTTAATAACATTGACTGCTACATATCTTTTTAAGGTAACAATTAACATCGTTTCCATGATTGTGTGGTTCTCATATTGTAATAATTTTTTAGATGAACTGATGATGCTTTCAAAACTCGAAAGCGAAACGTCTTCAAAATAGATAAAGTAGCCTATCAACTTTGTCTTTTATTTCTCCACCTAGAGACCGATATAAGAACCCACCACTCGTCTGAGTGATCCTTATATATATATTGGATTGACGGTCGTACTCCTTTTTCCGATATATATATATATATATATATATATATATTATATATATATATATATATATATAATATATATATATATAATATATAATATATATATATATATATATATATATATATATATAATATGTATATATATATATATATATATATATATATATATATATATATATATTATATATATATATATATATATAACGTTAGGTATAACCAAGAGAGATCGAAAAATAATAGAATGGATCAGACAGAAAACGAAGGTCACTGATGTAATCCACCGAATAAAATCTTTAAAATGGCAGTGGGCGGGACATTTAGCAAGAAGAACTGACAATAGATGGTCCACTAGAATTACTCTGTGGTATCCAAGAGGCGTCAAGAGACCAAGAAGACGTCCAAATTTAAGATGGGACTATGACATAAGGAAACAAGCCGGTACAACATGGCACAGAAAAGCGAATATTAGACAGTCGTGGGCAGACATGAAGAACGACTATGTAAGGGAGGCTGCACCATAATTGGTAGAATACGCTGATAATGATGATGATGATGATGATGATATATATATATATATATATATATATATATATAATATATATATATATATATATATATTATATATATTATATATAATATATATATATATATATATATATATATATATATATATATATATATATGTATTTAATGAAGTTCAGTTTGAAACAATAATTCTTTGTGTAATATGATATTACTTTCCAATTTGGTTTATCTAAAACCACTTAGTAGATACAATCTATAAGCTCTATTTATCGTGCCATTAAAACCTACGTGAATAATTCTAGGTTAATGTGTGTTTTATAATATTTTTTTTATGACATAATCGACATTTTGTTTTTCAACAATTTATGGATTATCATTTTGTGTAAAATAGCCTTACACAGTTTAAATCTACAATGCAATCGGAAATATATTAGTCACATATTTTATTAAAAATATGAAATGGGATCTGTTATTAAAACATATCGAATGGTAAATGGTGTAATAAATTATTTTTATTGCTGTAGCTTCATAAATGTGATAATCAAATTTGGTATTTAAGTGATCTAACTTTTTTTTGTTATATTAATATCCCAACATTTTAAAATTTTTTCTCTGCATTTGTATTTTTTCTTTAATTTAAATGATAGAATCTGATTGAAAAGATATAAGAGGTTTTACAGGTTTGTACCTGAATCAGGCAATACAGGCTTTATGTATGTAGCTTTAAAGCAACAATAGGACGTTGGGAGTAATTGCAATAAACAATAAGAAGAACAAGAGGATATACTTTTACCAGTATTTTTTTATTTATATATAATAACCAAACTTATTATAATTAGTTATATATTACAACTTTACTAGAACATAAAAGCTTTAGGCTTAAAACTTAAGCTATGGATACTAACCTGTATATAACCCTCAAAGGATCGTGTGACTTTTTTCTGCTTTAATATTCTTAACAGGCACAGTGAGTGTGCAATCTTCTGTACCTAATAAATAACTACACCACCAAAGTGGATTTACACCTCTGAAATCTTGAACTGATAACTTGTTTATATTCCAACAATTAATAGAAAAATGGATAGCGGTTGAAATCGAAGTACAACTAGCCTTCATCGACCTAGAAAAGGCGTATGATACAGTTCCAAGACTTAAATTGTGGCAAGCTTTACAACAACTCGGTATTAGTCAATACCTTTTAGGAATAATCACAGAAGTATACAAGGAAAACACCACTTACCGAACAACGGACATAGACTGTCAGAGCAAATAAAACTATCTAAAGAACTAAGACAAGGATGCAGTATGTTGCCCTTACTGTTTAATTTATATATTGAGGCAGTCCTTCAAAATTGGAAAAACCATTGCCAGGGAATGGGAATCCCCATAGGAAATGACGTACTGTACTCTCTGCACTTTGCGGATAAACAGGTCGTCCTAGCTCAAGATTCTTATGATCTAGAATTTATGATAAAGCGTCTATACAGAGAATATGTAAAATGGGGTAACAAGTCATCGTGAAGAAAACAGAATATTTAGTTACCAATTTAGATGCAAGGTTTGAAGCGTTGATAGACGAGGAGGTGGAAATCAAACAAGTGAATAAATATATATATTTAGGTGCACTCATTAATAAAAATGGCTTGGGAGAAACTGAAATTGAAAACCGAAATAATCAGGGACGTAAAATTGTAGGATGTCTGAACTCCCTATGGTAGGATCGCAACATTTCCAAAAGAAACAAAAAAAGAATGGGAAAAACCATGGTTAAATCAGTTCTTTGTTATGACTCTGAAATATGGACAATTACTGCAGACCTGAAGAGAAGATTGTTGGTAGTTAAAATGGATTAATTGAGAAAAAGTGCTAAAACATAAGGCTGGAAAGGAAGAGATACGAATCTATAAGAAATAACATGAATGCTACAGAAACGCTCATTGACAAAATAGAAAGAAGATATTTAAAATGGACACCTATTGAGATTGCCTAACGAACGTTAGCTCCAAAAAGTTCACAGATGGAAGCCCCCTGGAAGAAGAAAAAGAGGTATACGTCGACGCTAATGGAATGAAGAAGTTAGAACAGCGATGAAAATCGAGAGGTTTGGAAGAGGAGCATGCCTTGGACCGGGAGGATTGGTGGAGAAGAACGGGAATACAGCGATAGTTGATAAATAAGTTTTTGGCCTCCTTCTCCATCTGATTCCCACCGGCATGACATAAGGATTCGTCTACGAATCGAATATTGTTCTGCTGTGATTTTGCTACATGTCCCGCATGTCACCGAAATAAAGATAAATGTTATTTCGGAACTCAAAACGTTTTTGTAGGAGGACACGTATACAAAAATATTGCCTCTCTAGTTCCCAGACCATTTCTAAATCCAAATTGCTATTATCCATTCTACTTTCGCACAGAAGAAATACTTAGTTTTTTATTATTTGTAAAAGTATTTTAAGTGTGTGGCTCATTATACTAGTTAATCTAAAATCACTCTATTTGGTGGGCCTGCTTTTCTTTGGTAATGTTATATATAAGAGTGACTTAAATCAATTCCCTGGTATATTTCTTACGTTGTAAAATTTGTTAAAGAAAGTGGTTAAGTAGATAATGTTTTCCTTTTCTAAACGTTCAAGTAACTCATTAATAATTTGATCTGTTCCATGTGCTATATATTTTTTGGCTTGTTGTATTGCTGACTTCTAATTTCAGTATACTGGGACCTCTATCTAACTGGTTGTTACAGGCAGTAAGTGTATGTATAGCATTTTCTCCGGCATTACCGATGAATAGCTTGTATTATTTGCACTATTGTTTATGATCACACATTGTTTTATCTGCGTTTTTGAGTACCTAAGTATTTTTTAGTTTCGCGATTCCGGAGGAAGATTTTAGTTTCTTGTGGAGGAGATTAAATGTTGATCCTTGAAGGTCTTCTATTTCTGTACATACATTTTAGAGCCTTTAATTTGCTTAATGTTTACTTGTTTGTTAATTTCACGGTAATACTAATACTAATCTATCACTAATTTTTTGCCAATATTGTAGCTATTTTCAAAGACTTATACTTTCTCTAAAATCGAGTTTTGTACGTCGTACCAACATTTGTTGATAGTTCTATTTTCGTTTGGTATGATAATTATTTCATACAGATAAACATCATAATCGAATGGGGTTAAATCAGAACAATAGCCAAATGAGAAAGCAATTTGAAGAATAACACATAAATTATTGAAATTGTAATAACTCTTCTGATGAGATGATGCATTGTCTTGTAGAAACAACACTTGTTTGTTCTGTATCTGAAGCCGTTTGTTAATTAATGTTCCTGTTTCAATTTGTCCACAAATACACAATATTATTGGCTCTTAATAATTTTACCTTTTTTAAGATAGCCAATTAAAATTATCCCTTTGTAATTCCAAAATAAAATGGCCATGAACTTTCCGATCCACTCTTGGCTACTTCAAAGCACACTTCCGTGAGTAAATTTTGTTCTCTGTAGCTAATTCTAAGTAGCATTGTAGCTAATTCTAAGGGGTGAGAACAACCTGATGAAAGTTAAAGACATTTCCACTTAGTGCATCAGGTGACACCTTAATTTTAGTAGCCTTCTTCCGGCAAAGATGAAGGGTCATTATTAAAGAATAGTTAGCAAACTAAACCATAAAGGGAACAAACGTTTTCCCTGTTCGAAAAGGGGACTACTTTGCCCACCGGGTAAAACAAGCTTACTTTAATAAATTTAAACATGATTCTCATCTAATTTAAAGGTTTTTAAATTTATTTCTTTATGTTTATTTATATTTAAAAAATTTTAATCATTTTGAATAAATCTTTATTATTCTTTAATAAAAAAAAATATACCATTATACACTAAGAAGTAAGTTTTTTTATTTATAAAAAACTCTTGGATAATTTGATGAACCTCAGTAAACAAAAGATTAAAACAATCATCGAAACGGAGAATGGAAATTGCCGTTTAAGAAATAAGTAACGTGATTGAACCATGGTACAGAAAATGTAAAGTGGAAAAAGAGGCTATCATACACATCGTATAATTTCAGATTGGATGGAGTGGGGAAACTTTAAATCGCTATGTGTATCCCGTTTTTACTATTTTTTACTTTTCTTTTCAGGATACTCCTATATTTTTAGCTTTACTTCTTATAACAGTTTGTTTTCTTCTTCTTTTTGTATAGTCATGACTCTGTCTCTTTTTCAATGTGCCTCCAGTAAGTTATCGTTCCATCGTTTTCATGGTATTCATTATTATACACTGGGTGTTCAAATTATTAAAGCTACCCTCCAAAATTTTACTTTTTGTTTAATTATGGTATGTAATTGAACTATAAAATATATTTTTGTGGTTGCATTATTTTATTTTACTCTGACTTAGCCTTATAAAATTTACAAATATTAAAAAAGAAACGAGTAAACACTTAAAATTGTGCCTTAAGCCTAATACTTAATAGGGCCACCCTTTGTAGCAATAACTGCCTGCCACCTTCTTTGCATACTTTCTGTGCATTTCTGTCAACTTTGTTGAATTGTTCCACTATGTGCCATACTGCTGTTAATCGCTCTATCAATTGACGCTTTATGATTATAATTTCATTAGAAATTTATTTCCTTATGAGCTTCTAAAGATTTTTTATTGGATTTAGATCAGGTGAATTGTCATGCCATTCGAGCACCTTTATCTGGTTGCCGGCAAGGAATTTTGTAAGAGTTTTGCCTTGCTTAATCTCTACCAGTTGACTGGAATATTATTGATATTTTAGTATCATTAAAAAATTTATAAACTGTAAAGTACAAAAAAAAAACAATGTTAAATACTGTTATCTGATTTCAATCATCAATGGTCCAATCTGCACGATCTTTATCCCATTTAAATCTTTTTTTCTTCATGACTGGTGTTAGGGGAGTCCCAGATCCCAGATCCCTTATTTGCCGACGAGCTGTCATTGGTGAAATATTGATGCCAAACTCCTGCATCATTTTCTTTAGACTAATTCGATGTTGTTTTCTGTTTTCCAAGCCTATATCTCGAATTTTTCCTTTATCTCGTGGTGTTGTAATTTTTTTCCACTACATATTTCTTTGCGCCGTGGGATCAAATCCAAATTTTTGTCAAGTTTTTTCTTTGCACAGTCCACGGTTACCCTTGAAATTTTAGAAATTATGGAGTGATTAGTGTTCAATAATGAAGATTTTATTTCCGCTATTTTGGTTGGCCAGATGTCCTTGGCTTTTCCCATGGTGTTTACTGAATTAAAAAAATAGTACACGACTGTCAGAATATCACAAGAGGGCGATGAAAATTTTTTATTTTAATTCTAAATACCAAAAACATAAAACAATACCCATACGAGTTGCAAGCTAGGCTTGGCAGCACTGGCAAACAATGGTATCTGAGACACACGTATTGTCACTAGTGCGAGACTATTTACTGTACTTTCATAAAGTATTACGAGATAATCAAATGAAAACAAATGTATTAATATATTATAGAGCTCAATTATATATAATTTTTATATAAAAAATTTAATTTTGCTAGGTAACTCTAATAATTTGATTACCCATTGTAGTTTAATATATTTATTTAAATTGATTTATATTCGTTAAAACAAAAAAATATTAAAATTGATTTTTTTTTTGTTTCAGGTACATATTACTACTATCTTACTTATCTGAAAGCTGTAAGTAAAATATTTAATTTCATCTCAACCTTAGATTACTACGGAATTCTCGATTAAATCTTAATAAATAATATGAGTATAAGAAAAGTTTGTATAAGTAAATTGACTATTTATTAAGCGCGCCTGTTTAACTATTATTGGCTATTTTTATTTACTTAATGATAGTAATTTTTATTAAATTTTTATTTTAGAAAAGCTGATGAGTTACTTCTTTTTTAAAATTATTCGTTCCACTTTATCATATATTTTTTATTTTTATTTTAGCTCTTAAAAATAAATTGTAAGCCTAATTGAAAGCTCAAATATATCAACATCATCATTATCATTCTCAGCATATTCTACAGATTATGGTGTAGCCTCCCTTACACATTCATTTTTTATATCTGTCCACGTTTGTCTAAAATTTGCTTTTCTCTGCCATATTGTACCGGCTTGTTTCCTTATGTCATAGTCCAATCTTAAATTTGGACGTCTTCTTGGTCTCTTGACGCCTCTGGGATACCACAGTGTAATTCTAGTAGAAAATCTATTGTCAGTTTTCTTCTCTAAATGTCCTGCCCACTGCCATTTTAGAGATTTAATTTGATGAATTACATTAATAACGTTGGTTCTCTATCTGATCCATTTTATTCTTTTACTATCGCTTGCTTTTTCCTTCAGGTGGATTGGCACCTTCGATTTAAATATAACTGCATTTCTACCAAAAGATGTCCAAGCTAGTTTTTGTTTTTGTAAAGTTTATTTTTAGCAACTTTATTGCTAGCTGCATTTAGGTCGCTTATAATTTCTTGTAGTTCTGCAGGATTATTAGCAATCAATACGATATCGTCTGCATATCTTAGATGGCTAAGGTATTATTCATCAATGATATATTTTTTAGTTCAACCAGTTTATTTATGCGGACGATACAGTACTCCTTTCTTCTAACCAAGAAGATCTGCAAACACTACTTGATAGTGTCGTTGAGAGTTGTAGGAAGGCAGGTTTGGATCTGAACATACGAAAAACCAAAATGCTTGTAATAAGTAAACAACAGCGTATAAAACCGTCTATATATATATGTAAATAATACCAAACTTGAGCAAGTTGATAAAATTGTTTACCTTGGACAGCAATTAAATTGTAACGCAGAAAGTCACGGCGAAATTAGATCTAGGATAGAGCAGGTTAGAGTTGCTTTTAGAAGGATGTTGAATGTGTTGTGTAACAAAGACCTAAAATTGGAATTGAGGATCCACCTACTTCTCTGCTACGTGTTCTCGCTCTTACTTTATGGTGTCGAGTAAACTGGACTGTAAATTTACTGGACTGTAAATAAAATCGATCTAAATCGCCGTCGAAATGTGGTGCCATAGAAGAATTTTAAAAGTTTCTTGGTTGGAAAAGATTCAAAACTCCACAATACTAGAACGTCTCAGCAAGACTACTGAGATAATAAAAAGCATCAATCAGAGAAAGCTGGAGTATTTCGGACATGTAATGAGAGGTCCCAAATATAGGTTGCTACAAAATATCATGCAAGGAAAAATACCAGGCAAACGCAGTCCAGGACGAAGAAGAACCTCATGGATGAAGAACTTGCGAGATTGGTATGGTGTTAATACAAGCATGCTATTTAGGGTGGAAGTAAATAAAATTAAAATAGGTATGATGGTAACCAACGTTCTGAAAAGACATGCAACATGAAGAAGAAGAAGCTAGAGTATTTTGCTGAATATATTTTTTAGAGTTGCAGTGAACAGCTTTGGTGATATTGTGTCTCCTTCTCGGATGCCTTTGGTAGTGGGAAATTTTAGAGTGTTTCGTAAATTTGTCCTTAGCTTTGTCGTGTCTGTATATATTTGCTAAAGTTTCTATATCCTCCTCCTCAATCCTTTAGCCCTTGTCAGGGCGTAGTGACACCCTAAATAATATTAGTCTGCTGTCTCCATTGACTGCGATCTTGTGCCGTATGGACGGCTTCATGTAGGGATTTTCCCACCAAACTCTTCATTTGGTCCACCCATCGTATTGGAGATCTTCCTCTTGGTCTTCGGCCTTCTACCTTACCTTCTACTACCAATAGTTCCATGGTGCCCGTTCTTCTAGCTATGTGGCCGAAGTAGGTTAGGTATGCTTGGTTTACTTTTTTTAGTAGCCTGTCTTTTATATGAAGCTCTTCCAGAATTGACAGGTTGGTTCTATGTTCTGTCCAGGACACGCGTAGAATTCTCCTATATACCCACATTTCGAAGGCTTCGATCTTACTCCTATCGATTTTTTTGAGAGTCCATGTTTCAGCTGCATATGTAGCAATGGGAAAAATAAGGGCATTGACCAACCTAAGCTTAGTATTCCTTGTTATTGTTCGGTCTTTCCATATTTTAATTAATTTAGCAGTTGCGGTTCGGGCCATTCCTAGTCTACGTTTGATTTCTGAGGAACAATCACCATTGTTGGTTATCTGTCGACTAGTTCGAAAATCCCTATTTGGCGTATATGCGGTAGATTATTATTTGCTCTGTCTACAATCATTATTTTTGTTTTTCTGGTGTTGATTTGAAGTCCGAATTCTT
This sequence comes from Diabrotica balteata, assembly GCA_918026665.1. Lineage (NCBI taxonomy): Eukaryota > Metazoa > Arthropoda > Insecta > Coleoptera > Chrysomelidae > Diabrotica > Diabrotica balteata. The sequence continues at coordinate 98,153,012 of OU898276.1, read as the reverse complement.
CACTTATTCGGCTTAGCCGTTCGATGATGGTAATCATTTCGACTTCATTCGCTGCTAGTATGTGTCATCTGCGTATCGCAGGTTCCTGATTTTTCTGCCTCCTATAGTGATTCCTCCATCCCATTCATCTAGTACTTTTCTCATTATATATTCAGAATATATGTTGTACAATAATGGTGATAGTATGCAACCTTGTCTAGTTCCTTTCTCTGTTTTGAATGCATTTGAATATATTCCATGTACTTTAACTTTGGCCGTATATAGAAAAGTTTCTATATACGGTTTGTCAACACCTTGATTGGTCAAAGCTTATATTACTGCCTTGGGATATATAGAATCGAGAGCCTTCTCGATTTTCTATTTGATTTTTTCTTGTCACCAATTAAATACTTGAAACGACTTTTATTGTTATTTAATACTGCATTTACATTTCTGTAGTTTTTCTATTTCTTCGTCAGTTTGAGTAATCGTTGGGGCGTATATTTGTATAATTTGTATATTGTATCTCTTTGATAGTTGTAAGGTTAAGCTAGCTACTCTACCTGAGATACTAGTAATTTTTACTACCTTTCGATTCCATTTCATGTTGATTAGGAATCCAATACCGGCTTTTCTGCCTGTTGGTAAGCCTTAGTAGTAGACTATTCCCGCTGTTCTCAATCTTCCTGATGTAAATCTCGCCAATGTTTAATTTCATCAAGACGGCTGTTCAGTTCACAACGCTCGAATAATTTGGATGAATAAAAAAAGTCGTTAGATCTGTTATAGCAAAATGTTTTTATGTAAAATTGGGATACTGTTCAGCTGTAGAAGGTCAAATATTTAAATCATTACTGTAGGGCATAAAGAATTATTTCTTATTGTATTACGAGTTATTTTTTATTTAAAATAGGAATATATTCTTTATTTTATCTTTTTAAAGAAATCGCTTTTATTTTTAATTTAGCCAAAAAATTTTCTCCTTCTTCTTCTTCTTCTTCAGCCTTAAGTAAATCCAACTTTTATCTTTCTAGTGTCTAGTGTCAATAATATAGTGTCTTCTATTTTGCGCCACTTGCTTCCAGTTTTGTTCTCTGATCTTCTTAATATCATCAGCCCATCTCATTTGTGGTCTTTCTTTGCTTCTTTTTCCTAACCATAACCGTAACCTAAAAATTATTCACATTATTAAAAAACTGTTACAAGTGCACCGCCTTATAAAGGTCAATGCATTTTGGTCAAGTTTATGTTATAAGAAATAACCGGGTATGCCTAATGAAAACAAAAATCGACGGAGGGCAATGCATATCCCGAAGAATTTCAATTACCTCATACGAGGCAATGTTGCCGATTTTAGCGTTTTATGTAGTGTGTAATATCTAATCAAAATATTACGTACTGTATCAGGGTTCATGTAGTTCTCCAGAACGTGGATCTATAGGTACAATCAACATCTTCGAAGGTTAATAACATCAAAACGTTCCTTTTTGCTTATGAACATAGGACACTAAAAGTCAGTGGTTGTTTTGATTTTTCTTATCTCTAAACCAGAACATTGAACTACTTATTTTTAGGGTCTTGAGGACCGTGACTTTTGGAGGGATTTCTCTCTTATTTTTACGGAGAGTACCAACTACAGTTAATCTCTCGTTTAGAAATAATTAACTGGCAAGATCAGTTGACGTATAGTAATTATCCATTATATTATTTCTTTCTGAATTATCTATTGCAGATACGAGTATAAGCTCTTTTCCTACACTTTTGGCGTCATTTGCATTTGTAAATAGTCCATTTGGTTGCTTTCCTGCGTAAATTTCCATATTTGCAACATAAAAACTTCGTGTATATTGGGCGAGTATTTTGATCCCGTATTTGTCCTGCTATTGGCTATGTATTGTTTAAATTTACACCTACCACGAAATCCGTCAAGCATTTCATTAATAATTGCGTATTCTGCAATTGTGTAGTATTTTTTCATATTATCTTCTTGCAGCCTTTCTTGCCTTGTCCGACAATTATCAAATCTTATTGCTTGCAAAAGTGTGTGAAAGCGCATTTTCGACATAACAGCAAAAAAAGCAGGTACTGTTTCATCAGTATACTATAGTTATTTGGTATTTAAATGCTGAGCCTTTTTTTACACCGACGAGATACAGTAATCCTATAGAGGCACTGATTTTTATAAAATATGTAGGTGAACAGTTATGGTATTTATAATAATACAGTTGCATCTTCTTAAGCTTTTGGTTTGTTCAATCAACAACATGGGAAATTTTTTCATTCAAAAACAGAGTTTTTAACACACTTACACAGTTTTTCAGTTTTTGGCAACGATTTTAACTCCAGGCAATTTTCTGGTGAAATTTTAACAAAAAGTCTTGCTTATGGACAATTAAATTCTATATCGTACTTACAAAGTGCGTTGGTCTTATTTCAAAACTTTGAATGAATTGGTCCAGTTGTTTCAGCTTTTACTGACATCCGTTGGCGGAAAAATCTGAACTTCAATTTCCCTTTTTTCTCCAGTTTCCCTTTAAGCTTCAATTTTACGGATTTTCTCAGTTTTTTTGTAAACAATGCCCCCTGAATCTGATATGTGTTCAATTTCTAATTCAATATCCCTTTTTATCATTGTAATAATTGCGGTTCGATTTTTGGATACATGTTCGATTAAATATGAAAAAAACCACCATATTTTATGTTAATATAATATAAACGCGCTCACTGTTAAGTATAGATTTTTTCTAACAATATATAAATGAACGTGATAACTAACCCGTTAGAATAAATTTGACTTTGGCTGCTTTCTGCCTATCGCAAACATTCAGACTGTTGTTGTTCTTTAACCTTCCAGCGGTCGCGACTTTTGTACCAACAAGAATGGTCGCGCGTATTTCCTAGATACGCTAAATGCTAAATAGTTATTTTAAGATGTAGGTAATGAAATATTGTAATATTAATACAAAATATATTCGGTGGAAGATTGATACACTGTATTTCTTAAATTTTTTATTGAATTTCATTAAAAACAACAACGGTGTCATAAATCCCAGATGTCTCCTAGATATTGCACATTACACATAGTAATGTATCGCAGTATTGAAGTCCTGACAAATATGCTTTGAATGTTCCATATAGATGAATTTCTAACAAAATTCACAGCTGAAGCGCGTGATCCTTGAACGTTGATATTTTCGCAAAGCTTACATCTTCTTTTACTTGCTGTGGCCTCCTCTACTGTCTCGATACCTAATTCTGCTTTTCTTTTTGAATTTTTTTTCTTTTAGCTCTTTGAAAGGAGTATTGCGTTCTTCGTTCGACGTGTCCTTTCACAAGAGCATTTGAAAGTAGTCGAAGGCATTTTCTTCTAAGTATTTTTCAGTTATTATTGGTGGAATAGATTATATAACTATTGATCGCGGTTACATTTAACATGGAAAAAAAATACCATCGGCCATCTTCTGGTATTCCTGGCAACATTGTAAGAAGCACAAACTTTGTCTACTGTATCTACATCTCCTTTGCCTTGTTACAGAATGTTATAATCTCGGGTTTCTTTTGGTCACCTGTTTCTGCGTCGATTGCTGCGTCATCATGTAGGCTTAAAACTAATATAACGTTTTTATAGCACTTAGGCACGTAGGAAACAAGAGTCATGTCCTTCCGAAACCCAAAAATACTGGTATTGGGCTTACGTTTTTTTGTAACTTTAAATTCATTGGGAATTTGGGCCTTATTTTTTTTTTCATCCTACAAAGGCAATTTTTTTCTCATTAAGATCTTCTATCAAATCAAAATCAGAAAACCAGTTGTCAGTGGTCAGTGTTCTCCCCGTATTAAATATAGGTATTGCCAACCTTTTTACCACATATCGTGGTTTGTTACTTATGGAGAATGGGCCATCTGGTTGAGTCGCTGCATAAATTTAAATGTTATAAGTGTAAAAGATGCGAGCGTCTACCATGGCATAAACTTTGATCCCATATTTCTTGGGTTTTTGGGGATGTATTGAATAAAGGAGCATCTTCCACGAAATTCCTCTAGTTTCTCGTTAATTTTAACATTTTTCGATCCATGGATAAGCAATCCATTCTTTTACGCTCTACTCTCGTAACTATGTCATCTAAACGTAATGCTCTCAATAAAAATGGAAATATTCTCCAACTCATCACTATAATAAAATCATCCATTCTCCATAGCTCCATTTTTTTTTCAAGCCTCGTTGGAAATGTCAGCTTCGTCTTCGGCATTACTTACATCACTTAATTCGGACTCACGTTCCGAAACATGTTTCATCACAACATTAACATCAAACAGCAAACATCAAATTTGTAACAGCGTCTATATCAGTGGGATCATTGAGATTCAAAATCTTCTTATCCGCCATTTCTAAAATAAAATAAACAAAATGGAACTAATTACCACAAATAGTCGCGTGTATATGAGAGATACAGACCTCTTATATCAACGTAGAAAGTTTTCAACACAAAAAATGCATGAAATAGTAATATGTTATCAATATGACAATTAGAGTAATATAACTTTGACGAAAAAAAAAACAGATGTTATAAAAACTTACCTAAAAAGTCGTGCGTATATCTGAAATACAAATGCAAAATTCTTAGCAACGTACTATCCCTTGACAGGTTATTTGTGCACAAGGTTGTTTTAGTAATGTAGCAGGAATAGCGAAAAGCATCCAATCGCAGCGTTGCGCAGGTAATAGATATTATATATGTATATATATACAAAGGATTTCCACAGTTTTCACTGTATTCCTTCACTCAACCGTTTTCTCTCAATTTTTCCTGTTTAGCCAGTCCCCTTCCTGTAGGTTTACTTCTCATTGCTTCGTCCACTTCATCTCTGAAAGATCTTCGGTGTCTGCCTCTCTTTCTTCTTCCTATCGGGCTCCACTCTGTTATTCTATTTATCCACCGATTTTGGTCTGCTCTTCTGACATGTCCGTACCAGGTAACTTTTGTTCGATAGTTATTATCGGAGTCATTACCATTCTCTCTATCGTTATTTATTCTATCTCTTCTTGTTACTTGCAGCTTCTCCTTAGGAATTCCATCTCTGTTGCTCTTATTTTGTTTTTGGTTTTCTTATTTATTGTCCAATTTTCATGTGTATCCCATAAGTGAGGATACTTCTTGTCATGGTATTATATATTTTTTTCTTTGTTTTCATGCTGATGTTCTTATCCCATAGTACCGGGTTCAATTTTCGTATGCAGTCTATTGTTTGTCCTAGTCTATTTTTTATATCTTCCTCCGTTGTTCCTTTGTTTGATATTATGAAACCTAAATACTTATACTTGTCTGTTCCTTTGATTTGTTTACCTTCGTCTATTTCCAGCTGTTTTATTTCTGTATTCTCCGTTGTTAGGTATTCAGTTTTCTTTAGGTTTATTTCCATCCCATTCTTTGTATATTCCTGCTCCAGTTTTCTCATCATAAAACTGAAGTCATCTACATCTTGTGCGATGACTATATGGTCGTCATCAAAACTTAGCGTATATAGATATTCGTTCCTTACTGGTATACCCGTTCCTTCGCACTTTCTTTTCCATGGTTTCAGGGTTTTTTCCAGGAATATTTTGAACAGGGTGGGGATGTGGAGCAACCCTGTAGTAGTCCCTTTGTCGTTTTAAATGGACTGCATATTCTATTGCCCGTTTGATGCTACTCGTATCTGTAGAGTGCTTTTACGCGTTTATTATCTTCGTGGAACTCGATGTCTTCTTGCTTCCAGCTGTTTATTGAGTCATATGCCTTCTAGATCAACAAAAGCCAGATGGGCGTATCTATTTTTAGCCATTCTTTTTTCTATTAGTTGTTCGACCGTGTAAATGTGATCTAAACATGCTTTCCCCGCTGTGAAACCTGCCTGGTCTTCTCCGATTTTATCTTGTATATATATTTCTAATTTTTCCTTTATGGTCTTTCCATACAGTCTGCCTATAGACGATATAATGCTGATTACCCGATAGTTTTCGCAGTTTTTTCTATTTCCTTTCTTGTATATTGATGTCATATATGCTTGGGTCTATTCTGCCGGTAAGTATTCTCCATATAGTGCTCTCTCAAACATTTTGTGTATCATACGGAATAACTTTTCCGATCCGTTTTTTATTAATTCATTTGGTATTCCGCCGGGACCTTCTGCTTTTTTGTTCTTTAGAGTTTTGATCGTTCTTTTTACCTCAGCTAGGCTTAATTCGATTTCGTCATGTGTGTAGATTTCTATTCCGTCTATTTCTGATTCTTTGAATTCGGGGCGGTCTTCGGTTAGCAATTTTTTATAGTATTCTTGCCATTCGTTTTTTTTTATTGACCGATATTAATTTTCTCTGTCTTATTTCTTTGGAGCGACTTTAAGATGCGCCATGACTCTGAATTTCTCGTTTCTCGTATGTGCTGTTCTATCTCTGTGCATGTTTTTTCCATCTTTATTTTTTTATTTGCCACTTTTTTTTCACTTCTTTAGTTTTTTTCCTGTATAGTTCCAAATCCTCATAGTTTTTTGTGTTCAGGTATTTTCTATGGAGTTCTTTTTTCTTTTATGCATGTTAGTGTGTCTTCTGTTAATTTCGTGGTTTGATGGGTGTATTTTTGGTTCACTTCTCCAAGATCTTCTTGGGGTGCTGTCTTCATGCAGGTTTTTATGTGTTCGTATGTTTGTTCTAATTATTCATACCGAAAACCTTCTAGCTTTTGGTCCAATCTTTGCTTATATAGGTATTGTATTGAGTCTTCTTCTAATAAATTGATTTTGAATTTCTTTTCTTGTGTTGAGCACGTATTAACAGGTGTAGCCGGAGCCGTAACTTGGCCCGACTCTCCCTGGGTCGGAGAGGGAGAGTCGGGCCAAGTTATCTCCCTAGATATTATACTAAATCTACTACCCGTGTATCTACCACATACGCGCGACCGCTGGAAGGTTAAAAAGGTATGAGATAAACTAAAAATTTGTTAGATTTTTTCAAACATGGTAAGTGATCGCAATAAAAATTTGATAACGTCATTACTTTGGTAATAATTATTTAACAAAAAAATAGACATGCTATTAAAAAATTACAATCTGAAAATAAAAATAGATTTGATTTTGTGTTTTCTTCAAACGCTATTAGCAACAAATTTATAGATTTTTCTTTATTTTTGGGACACACCGTATAAATTTTTGTTAAGCCTAGGGGGATTTTTAACACCCTTTTACCATTACAAATTAGACCAGGACTTGTTGGTGCATTTCTTATGATTGTTGTACTATAGAGAGTTAACAAGTTTATCCGTGTTATCTTGATAGGTGTAGTACTACTTTTCGTAGTAAACACTGTTTTGATATGATCACTTTACTTGTGAGAAGTTTTAGTGTTTGGTTTTGGTTCACCCCGGATCTTTCATTTTTTTAGTACCATCCATATCTGGGGATTATTCCCCTATCAGCCACCTAGGTAGGCGTCGAGAGAGTTCAGACGGGGTGTCATATAGTACAATAACAGCTAAATTTCAACAACTTTTTTTTTGAATGAGGTGGAAAGGTTCGAAACCGACTAGGGAAGGTGTCGCTAGTACTGTTGGATTTAACCAGAAAGGCAGGACCACACGAGAACGGCATAGAGTTCACATGGAAAACCGGGCCCCCATCGTGCGCCCCTGTCAGGTCGCCTACCAACTAAAACCACCCCCTCTTTGACGCTAAATATCCCGGACGAGTTCATTAGAGAACGAAACATGGGGACATCCCGCGCAGTCTGGAAGGGTGTTCTTGCGGAAGGTCTTAGGGCTTGTCCTACAATGTATACCTAATAACGGCACACATCTAGGGGAGGGTCTGATTCCTTTTCGGAAGGAAAAGGGGAAAGAGGTTCGAAAAACTGACGTTATTATAGAATTAAGAAGAAGAAGAAGGTGAAACAAAGAGAAAAGTTGGCACATTTATGTCGATGTGAGGTAAAGATAAATTTATTGTGTAGTCTGAGAAAAAATAGTCACCTGGCTTGTTCAGCCCTTTTAAGTGTGGCCTTTCTTTTCATGATCTCCGTTATGTGGTCTATTATGATTTCGAAGTTCTCCTTGTTGATCATAGCTACCTGTAGAATGTTGTTGGGCGTTGTCAACCCTATTCTGCTGTGAAGCCTATTTTGTTCGGGGGCGAAGACATTACACCAGAAGATGCAATGCTCAGCGTCGTCCCTTTCGCCGCATGTAGAGCATATGTCATCGTTGGTTTTCTTGATGGCGTATGTGTAAGACCTAAAAGATCCATGTCCGGTCAGAAATTCTGTAAAATAGTAATTCACTCGTTTAAACTTACAGTTGTACCACGCCACTACATCAGGGATTAGAGTTTTGGTCCACTGATATTTTGTAGTCTGTGCCTCCCATTCCCCCTGCCATTCTGTTAGTAGTTGCTCTCGTACGGTCGCTCTTACCTGAGGTAAGTGACCGTTCCGGTTATCATATATAATATGCCGTTCTTTGGCTAAGATGAATGGGGAGCGTACCAGCTATTGTCTGTAGGGCAACAACTTAGCTGTTCTTGTTTGTACTTCCTTGCTGTATTTATCTGCCTATGTCTCTGTCTTTTTATAAATAAAAAAAGATGGTATAGTAAAGCATGAAATTCTATATGAAGGCTGCTTACTTTTTTATGTTTAAGTAATGAAATTACTATGTTTAATTTCCTCTAGATATGGTTTAATGTTGGTCTTACTAATATTTTGTTTACGAAATCCTCTACTAAAAAAAAGATTTTTTAATTATTTCCATTGTAATCGATTTTAAGCTCGATTTTAAACCAAAGAATATAGACCATATTATGTATGTCACACGTTGGGAAATAAAATAGTAGTACACGCATTGAAATAATAATGTTACCGACTTATTGACAAAAATTGTGGTTTTAATTTCTACAACCTGTATTTACTAAACATTTACACAACAAGTTCATGTTAAATGTAGTAATTTACCCATTCAATACTATCAAATATTGTTCTTAATACACTTCACAAAGTTTAAATTAACAAAATGTCCTTGTTTCCTCACCGATAGACAGCAAGTAGAGGAAACAACACACGATGTGTGTTTCCTGAAGATACTTCGACTCCTTCCTCTTTGGAATGTCTTATTAAAAGTTGTTTCGCTGTGCGGTATTTTATACGACAGTCACAGTGTGTGTTCCAGTTAACGAGAAAACTCAACTCACTTCTCTGTCGCTGTTTCCATCCCACCTCCCAATGCACAGGGATAAGCAATTTTCTTAAATTAAAAATTAAGCCACTTAGATATAACGCGTCCGACAGACTCTTAGGTTTAGTATGTAGTAATAAATTTAAAAAAGTCTAATGTTATATCATGGTTACTTCGTTTTTTTTTTAAGTCCAATAAAGAAACCTGTAAATCAATATTTTAAAGCTAAGTGAGATTGATATTGGAGTGAATAATTATTACAGAAGTTTTATATATCAATGTAAAATTCAATAAGTTAGAAATTAATAAGTTTAAGACAAATAAATAGAGATTTATTTGTCTTGAATTTATAGAAATAATAAAGTGCAAAATATTCAACTGAGGATTGGACATATATTTAGGCATAATGGATACAGAATAAAAAATAGAAAAGAGAAATTCGTTGCAGATAACAATGGACATGACTACATAACAATAACCCATTAGCGCCAAGATTAATAAATTATTGATTTTGTATTATTTTCTCCAATATTATAAAGGGACGAGCTGGGAAGATCTGGCAAATGTTTTGACAGAAATAGCTGAAGATAAACTCGGTAAAAAAGAGAAACATAGAAAAGAATGGATATCAGATGAAACTTGGAATCTTATCGAAGAAAGAAAACAGCAAAAAAAAGATATTCTGCAAGCAAGAACTGTAGAAGAAAGAGCGAACCGACAACAAGAATATGAAACAATAAATAAAGCAGTTAAAAGAAATGCAAGAAGAGACAAAAGAAGATGGACTGAATAACTGGCAAAACAAGCCGAAATAGCTGCACAACATAATAGAACTAGAGAGCTATACCAAATTACCAGACGTCTAACAAAAAGTGGGCCCAACTGTTCAAACGTCGTAAGATCCAAGACAGGAGAACTACTTACCACAACAAATGACCAAATAGAGAGATGGAAAGAGCATTTTCAGGAGATGCTAGGCACGCCCAGGGATAACGCAGATGAAATTGTCGAAAATCCACAGAATATAGACTTGCGTATATCTTGCGACGCCCCTTCCAAAACAGAGATAATAACAGCTATCAAATCTCTGAAAAATAACAAGTCTCCGGGAATCGATAACATTGCTGCCGAAATGCTTAAAACTGATCCGCATCTAACTGCTGAACTTCTGCTCCCCATAATCCGAGAGGTGTGGGAAACAAACCGCATTCCAGCGGGCTGGAAAAAAGGCATCATTACTAAGCTTCCAAAAAAGGGCAACCTCACACTATGCAAAAATTGGAGAGGAATAACCTTGCTTACCGCCATAAATAAAATCTTCACGACCATCATACTTAAAAGATTAACAAACAAGGTTGAATTTCGAGCTAATCAAGTAGGCTTTAGACCAGAATCCTCCTGCATAGACCACATTAATACTGTGAGGCTAATAATGGAACAATCGGTTGAATGGAACACACCCCTATACATGGTTTTTGTTGATTTCGAGCGTGCTTTTGACAGCTTATCTCATGATGCAATATGGAAAATTTTAGAGCTAAGAAACATCCCGCATAAAATAATTTCCATTATAAAGTTACTGTACACTGAAGCGAAATGCAGCGTGACACACAATGGGATCAACAGTGACGAATTTGACGTACTTACTGGAGTCAGACAGGGATGCGTGCTTTCTCCGTTTCTTTTTAACATAGCTCTAGACTATGTTCTCTCCAAACTAGACTCTGACACAAGAGGGATACAATGGACGTTAACCACACGCCTAAGCGATCTAGAATACGCCGACGATATCTGCCTGTTAGGACAAAGGTTCCAAGATGTGGCTGACCAATTGGAAACACTTTCCACTGAAGCCAATAAAATAGGTTTGAAAATCAATATTGGTAAAACCAAATCCATGAGAATAAATGCAAGAAACAACACGCTATTCACCATTAATAACATGCAGATTGAAAATGTGGAAAACTTTACGTATCTTGGAAGTGTCATAACAGAAAGCGGAGGTACAGAAGACGATATTCGTATGAGGATACGAAAAGCGCAACAAGCTTTCAGCATGCTCAACCCTGTTTGGAGGTCTGGAGAATACACTACGAGGACAAAGATCCGCATATTCCAGTCAAATGTCATGTCTGTACTACTTTACGGATGTGAAACCTGGAAAGCGACAAAAACCCTTACAGACAAACTGCAGGTCTTTGTTAATAAATGTCTACGAAGAATTGTTCGTATTTTCTGGCCTAACATCATCAGAAACGAAGACTTACTACACCTGACCAAACAAAAGAGGGTAGTAAATGAAATAAAGTCCAGAAAGTGGGGTTGGATCGGTCACACACTCCGAAAAAATAACTCCAGTATTGCAAAGACTGCCCTAGAGTGGAATCCCCAAGGAAAACGAAAAAAAGGTCGCCCAGTACAAACTTGGAGAAGATCCATCATGGACGAGATAAGAAAACAAGGAAAGTCTTGGAATAAGGTGAAGGCCTTAGCGCAAAATAGAACCCGATGGCGCGTTTTCACTGAAGCTCTATGCTCCACTTAGGAGTTCAAGAACCTTATATATATTATAAAGGGACTGTATTTAAATAATAAAAAAACTTCATAAAATATTTTTTCTGAGGTATTTCATTTCTATTAAATGTTGCCTTAAAGCAACGCTAGGCGCTTACACTACTTTTTTGTTTCTTTAGTTTTTGTTGAAAATAACAAACCAAAAATAAATACCATAAAGACCATAAATAGAGTAGGAGCATGCTTTGTGATATCACATGAACATTTCATTTATAAATTCTTCTGGGACAAATTTTTTTACAGCATAACTATTTCATCATCATCATCAGTGGTGCTACAGCTCTAGTTGAGCCTTGACCTTCCCCAGTCTATTTCGCCAGTCGTTTCTGTTCATCGCCAACCGTTGCCAATTTGCCGCGCCGATTTTCCTTGCGTCCTCGTCCACACCGTCCGTCCATCTCAGTCGTGGTCTGCCTCTACTCCTATTTCCCACTGGGACCGATAATAGAGTTCGTCTGGGTGGGTAATTTTCATTTGCTCTTGACACATGTCCAGCCCATCTAAGCCTGCCTATTTTTATGAAGGATATTACATCTCTACCATTTACTATTTTTTTATATTTCTCGTACAATTCGAAATTATATCGCCTTCTCCAAATACCATTCTCACAGAATGCGCCCATTATTCTTCTTAGTATCTTCCTTTCGAAGACGAGCAGAAGATTTGCGTCTGTTTTGGAGATGGTCCATGTTTCTGACCCATATGTCAGCACTGGTAGGATGAGTGTTCGATATATTATTAGTTTGGTTTTCTGGCTTAAGTTTCTGTTTTTTAGCTGCTTGCTTAGTCCAAAATAACATTTGTTTGCTAGCAGTACCCTCCGTTTAACTTCTTCAGATGTGTCATTATCGTTTGTTATGAGAGAACCCAAATATGTAAACTTATTTACTACCTCAAAATTATATTGGTCTATACTGAAGTTTTGTTCGGCGTTTCTAGCTCTATCTCTGTTATTTGGAATAAATGCTAGCATTTTGGTTTTTTCCTCGTTTATTTTAAGGCCCATGTTTTGTGCGGCTGTCAAGAAGGTGGAAGTCATCTCTTTAAGTCCTCGTGTAGTACGTGCAATCAAATCCAAATCGTCAGCGTACGCCATAATCTGCGTTGATTTATTAAAGATTGTTCCCCTATTGTGTAACTCAGCATCTCTTATAGTCTTTTCTAACGCTATATTAAAGAGAAGGCACGCCAGCGCGTCTCCCTGCCGTAACCCTGCATATGTTTCAAACGCTTGTGACATATCGCCTTGTATTTGCACTCTGCAGATCACTTTACTCATAGCTGTTTTTACGAGCCTTATTAATTTATGGGGAATGTTAAGTTCATTCATGGCTTCGTATAATTTACCTCTTAGGACGCTATCATACGCTGACTTAAAGTCCACAAAGAGATGGAACGTGTCAATATTAAATTCATTGGTTTTTTCTAAGATTTGACGTAGCACAAAAATCTGGTCAATTGTTGACCTACCTGGCCTAAAACCGCTTTGATACTCACCAAGGATTTCTTCCACGTACGTACTTAAACGGCTGTACAGGGTGTTGGAGAATATTTTGTACATTGTATTCAGAAGAGTTATACCCCTATAATTTTTACATTCCAATAAATCTCCCTTTTTGTGTAGTGGACATATGATTCCAGTGCACCATTCCTATGGCATTTGTTCTTCTTCCCAGACTTTGACTATTATGTTGTGAATTTGGTGCATAATGCTGTTACCTCCATGTTTGATGAGCTCTGCGGGGATACAATCCACTCCTGGGGACTTGCTATTTTTGAGTCGACAGCATAACTATTTACCATAATAAAAACCCTAACCTTTGTTCTAAAAAAAGTTTCCAAATCTCTTATAATATCTGATTAACTTATTGGTCTGACATCAATTTGTCATCGAAACTCTCATCCAACGTTACAGCAGATTAAGTTAATTTTATACCGTGTATACCAAAACAATTTGACAGTAAAGTTCCTTTGGGCAGCGTCACATGGTGTAATAGATGGTAGCGAAAACGCAGATAGTCTAGTTAGGTCCGCAGTAACCGGTACAGCTGCATTAGTGGAAAATCTAACGGTGTGTTTAGATTTATAACCTTACTTAAAAGCAAAATTGCACGATGTTTTTCAAAACCAATGAAATAGAAGCACCACCAAATTGATATAAATACAATCTTTCGTCCTTCCATGGAACTTCTGGCCCTCAAAGCGATAACATTAGGTCCTAATAACACATCTCAGATTAGGACACACTTCTACAACACATGAATACTTGTTGAAGAGAGAAGAGGAACAAATGTGTTTTGTTTGTAAATGTAAAGTGACAGTAAAGCACATTTTGATTGACTGTCCAATATACCCAGTTATAAGACTATATATCAGCACATTCTAAAAATATTAAAAGAACTTCTAGATCAATCTACGTAGCTGACTTAATTGAATTCTTAAAATACAAATTTTTTTTTAATAAAATTTAACACAATAAATCAATAATTATAAATATATATTGTATACCTTATTATGCAATTGATCTTTTGTATATGCCTATGTATCTCTTTATTACTTCCTGTATTTTCTTATGATAATATCCCAAAGTGGTTGATTTCAAATAAATGAAAAAGAAAAAGAAAATAAAGAAAAGCTTGATTTCAATTCAATTTTAACCTTCAGCTGCAAATTCACCAAAATGTGTATGTTGACATGTTGTGATATAATTTGACACAAATGACAGTCGTGAAGATGTCAACGTCAGAAAAGTAAAGTTATTAGTAAGAAAACGTATTAACATACCTCAATTGTATAGCAGGATATAATTTTACTACAAAACTATCGAACAAATATTAAAAACTTAAAATTTTGTGACTGATCATAATAATTTAATCACCTACTGTACAATTAATTATCAAGCGTTCTCTAGTAGCGACCGCATGTTATATTTTTGATTTAAAAAGTCTCAGTAAATAGAAAATAGTTAGGTCATATTAAAATAGAGCTTCAACAAAGCACCTATAAAAACAACATTATTAATTAAGGTATGGTGTTCGTGTCTGAATTGTTGTATTCACAAAATACCCAAACGGCAATTTAACAATTTTCATGCATTAACAGTTTGACGTTATTTTCACCTTTGCTTGTTCATGGGTCTAATGTGCCCTAATGATAAGCCGCCAACTGGTTTTATTATAGTATTACATTTCACTTATATAAGTCGAAATTTAGCTTGATCTGCGTTTTAACTTTTCCTAATGTGCAATTTTCACGCAATAGGAAGTTAGTTCTTAAACGAAAAAATAAAGGTTAACTAATTTTGTAAACAGTGAAAATTTATCAAACGGTTATATATCGATTTACCAAGAAAAATATTTGTCAAAATAATCATATCAACAAACATTAGAAAAACGTCACAATACTGTCAAACTGTTTCGACACATTTCAAAGTTTCTCTTAAAAATTTAAAAATTTAAACGATTATTTTTTTAGTTATGAACGTATAAATAATGGATAATAATAAAATTAAAATCCTGTTCAATAAATGAAAATTAGTGAACTTATTGGAAAATATCTGTAAGTAATTTTAATCCAATTAGATACTTACTTCAAAAGTCCATATGATTTAAATTACTTGATGTCATTAAACAACGAAAATGGATGATGTTAATAGTCCAGGGGCATGGAGGCCCCAAACGGTATTGACATCATATAAAGCTTCTTCATATTCTGCAGCGTTAATCAATTCAACTTTAAAATTCCCATCCAGAAAAAATTATTTTATACAGTTCTCTGGAAAACGCCAAACTTAAGGAATATCTACTTGCACTGGAAAAAATTATAGAACGAAGATATATTATTTTTCATCACGAATTTCAATTCACCATATTTGTTTTTACCTAGCTAGTGGAGAAATAATGGAAACTGTTGACGTAATGAATGCTGACAACGGAAGAATAACTACTATCAACCACCAAATAATTTGAACTCGACGCTAAATCACACCAAATGATAGATTATTGATCTCTAATGGTTGCCCAAGTATTCCTCACACTTTCAGAGAATCTAAATAAAAAGCTAGGCCTCATTTTATTAACTTCAATTAATTTTTTACGATTAGGTACAACAAATCCAGAATATAGACATACTGAGCTTTCGAAGGCATACATTTATCTTTCCTTTGAAAGCTACATTAATTCCTTCCTCAATTGTCATAAACCACGATAAAACATCTTATCGTATCTTTTTATCTTTAGAAAAACAGATATATTACTATTGTAAACAATCTGACCATTTTATAGCAAATTGTCCATCTATACAAATCCAAATCAAAACTTAACAACAACAGTGCCAACTAGTACTATAGATACAGTAGTTAATACTCTTCCACATGACGTTCCAATTACATCAGCATCTTTAGCGAAGCCTTGTTCCTTACAATCCTCGACTATAACTTTTTCATTAGCTATAGCACTATTAACTGCGTCTTAAATATGATCCTTAACATCATTCCCAGGTTCTCAAACTACATGCACAGTTACAAATATAACAACTACCCAGTTATCAACAATAATATCTAATGTTTCACAACCTCATACATCAATCCCAAACTCTTCCTCAACATGTGCATGCCCTATCAATAGCATATCAATAGATACCACTGATATACTTGAAATTACTAATACACCTAGTAAAGAAGTAAACACAGCTAAGCGCAGCCTTGACGAAATTTTAACCCCACCTTTACAAGAACCTAAAGAGAAAAAAATTTACAAAACCAATACAAAAACTTAAAAAATCCAAAACTGTTGATAATTCTGAGACTATTGCTAACAGTATGGAACCCGTAAAAGATTTTATTACTAATAAACTTATAACACCGATATTAAATTTTGAAATAACTAACTGATTTTTTTGAAAATGCTTTAGGATCTCCAGATAAATTGAGTCTGTCTAAAACTTATACAGAAGACACATAGGCTTACTTAATTTGTTAAAAGAAATCTATCCCCACATTATATAAAAAAAAATGAAATCGCGATCTACTAAAATAATTAATTCAATTACTCGACAACTATAACCTCAGCTCGATAGCGACTCCTCTATAGAACCTTCTACATAAGCTCACATTCAAGTTATTCTACAGTGGAATTTGAAGGGTTATTATACCCGTTTAAAAATGTTACAATTAATAATTGCTCAAAATTCTCCTTCTATAATTTGTCTACAAGAAACTCATTTTAAAAATAACAAAATTCGTAATTTGAGAAACTATACAACCGTATCTAAAATTAAGCAAAATCAAGAACATGCTAGTGGTGGAGTTTTAATTATCGATAATTTCTATGAATATTACAATATTCCTCTAATAACAAATCTAGAAGCTGTAGCGGTGTGCTGAGTAGGTCCACTAAAAGTTAACATCTAGAGTCTATAGATCGCTTTAAATTCCGATCCAAGTTTAGCAAACATTTCTAATCTTTTATGTCAGATTCCTACACCTCGAATTATACTGGGAGATCATAATTCATTATGAAGCTCAAAAAAATTGACAAAAGTAAAAGAAAAATAGAAAATATCCTAAATAATCTCAATTTAAATCTACTTAATGACGGCAGGAATACTCGATATAATGCAGCAACAGGAGAGTTTTCAGCAATTGATTTGTCAATTTATGAACCAAACTTGCAATCTAATCTGACTTTCTCATCTTAGTTAACAATCTGTTGTACCATAACCACAATACACACATTATTAAGTGGTCCTTAAATAAAGCCAACTGGACACTGTTCTTAAACATCCTTTTTCAATAGTCATCATTGATGCAGCAAATAAATCCATTGGAAAATCAGATTTTAATTCAAAACATTGACCTGTACCGTGGTGCATACAGGCAATAAGGGAATCTTAATCGGCTTTTAATATATATAAACAATATAAAACTAGGTACTGAAAATCATTTGGAATCAGTTGGTCAAATTTGGAACATTATAAGAAGTATATCTGAAAAAAATTCACAGCACTCTATAAAGTACTTAAAAGACAATCAGACATTTACGTCCGACTGCAATATATCTGATATAATGGCAAATCAATATTGCACCGCTTCTAGTAATAAAAACTATTTTATACAATTCTTAAATAAGAAACGATTTAACCCAGATATTACTGAAACTTTTATTGTTAACATTTTGAATTAATTTTGAATTTTCATGGAAATTATAGCATATGGAACCAAAAAACACAATCATATATTTTTTTATGACGATACCTGTCAAGTTTTGACATGTTCTTTTAAAAGGACGGTAGTAATATACGGTACCAGATATCATATATATTTTATTAGTATTAATTTACAAAGAATGAAAGGATTTCAAACAAAATTTTGGATGTAAAGGTATTTTGCACTTTTCACACATAAACTGGACTTTTTTGTGACAATATCCACATCGCGATTGCTTTTCTTGATAAAGAACCAAGTGGTTAATACCGTCATATCTTGAATTGGCTACCGAATTCGAATTCCGCTTAGAAGGTCCGCGTTTTGTTTCTTTTTTAAAAGTTTCCAAAATATTAGTTGCAATAGATCTTCTAAATTCAAGTTGATCCAGTTTACCGTCTTGAGTTTTGTGAATCTGCCACGCATTTTGAATAGCCATATCAACGCAATGAGAGAAAAGGGGAAAATACTATTTCTTTCCTCTTATGGACACTCGATTTAAACTGATGTTCTGGTCACTGCGATCAACGCCACCCATGAAGTTATTGTATATTCTAACAATTATTGGTTGAGGAACTTGAATATGTTTTTTCTCTGCTTGTGAAAATCTCTTTACAGAGAAGCAAGGCATTACTGGTACAAAATTGGAAGCAATAGAAACGATATTATTATCATGCCAGCGGCAAACCACTATTCCTGTATTTTTTTTTCAAGACGATACTCGTATTTACCACGTTCAGTTTTTTTCATAATAGATGAACAGGATAAAGGGCATTTCATGGTGCGATTTTCCCTTACAGTGCCTGTACCAAATATGCCTCTTTGTTTTAACTCATGCAGTTAATGAACAGAAGTAAAATAATTATCAAAAATAAGATGGAATCGCCTTTGAGGCCATACTTTATTCAATCTGTCTGCATAGGATAGAACTACTGATCAAATCCAAGGACTTTATAGTGTTCAGGTATTGTAGTGGAATTACCTTGGTAAGGAGAAAACCAAACTATGTATCCCAGACGAAGGGCTCCTACCCACATTTTGTACCTTCAACGGATTGGTTTTTCCCTGATGAATTGTTTTGTGGGATGGCGACCAAAATACGGAACCATTGCCTCATCTATGCTGTGATGTTGTTCTAAAGGGGAAAATTGTATAAATTTTTAGTTTATTACGTCAAACGGGAGTCGCTTCTTGGCAAATCTATCAAATTTATCTAATGACAAGTTATTGCAAACATGCAAAACTTTCATTATGTGAGAAAATCTATCCCTAGATATAGCAGCTACCACCATTGCGTTGTG
The DNA here is from genome assembly GCA_918026665.1 of Diabrotica balteata. Taxonomy (NCBI): domain Eukaryota; kingdom Metazoa; phylum Arthropoda; class Insecta; order Coleoptera; family Chrysomelidae; genus Diabrotica; species Diabrotica balteata. The sequence goes on along the minus strand of OU898276.1, from coordinate 98,133,759 downwards.
CGAATCGTCACTATTTTCCCAGTACATGTACCTTTTCGGCAAAACCACATAACCACTCATTCAATATCATCAACAACACATAACATTTAATATCATTAATCAATGACACGTCGCCCATAAACAATTCAATGAGCTTGACAGAACTTACTGAAACTCAACTTCATTAGAACTACTTTTTGTACAGAACCTACCGGTAGTAGGCCAAGAACTATTATTGTAACTATGTAATTTTATATGAATCAATAAAGTATTCCCACATATATAGCACTCGTCAATCATAACTCCAATATACAATCCATGTAAACCTAAATTTGAAGCAGAATCCTATAGACCAATCTCTCTCACGAATGCAATGTGTAAGTTGCTAGATACAATCATTGTCAATCGATTCATTTGGTATATTAAACATAAACATCTTATTATATCCGCGCAAAGTAGATTTAGGAAAAATAGATCAACTTTAGATAACTTAATATCATTGAAATCCACGAAGCACTTATATGCAATCAAAAATGTTTAGTCATATTCTTTGATGTAAAAAAGGCTTTTGATATAGTATGGCGCTATAATATTTTATTAACACTCCACAATTGGAAAATTCACGATAACATGTTTGCTTTTATTTCAAACTTTCTACGGCAACCATATTTCCAAGTTCGAATCAATAACCATTTGAATCTAAGCGTAGCGCTATATTTAATTGCTATTACCAATGTTGTATCGTACTACAATAGCACAATTAAAACTTTTTTGCATGCTGATGATCCAGTAATTCTAGCAAGAACTAAAAACGTATCTGCTCATAATCGTATTGCTGCAGCTCTAAGTCGATAGAATCGTGGTCTAACAATATTGGGCTCCAGTTTTCCAACACAAAAACAAAACTATACATTTTTCATACAAAATAAAACCCACAAAAGCTCCCCAATCTATTTTTATACAATTCTGGTATATAATGTACGAAAGAAATAAAATTCCTAGGGATGCAACTGGACTCAAAATTAAGTTGGACAAGTCATATACACTACAATGTTTGCATTTACCAGAGATATAGCGATGCTTTCTTATAAGTCTAAGAAAAATACAATGATACAAAAGTTTTTCTCATTCATCATAACAATGATCCAATTTGTCCAGAAAAGAAAAAGCCATAATATTTTGATCCTAAGCTACAATGAAACTAAAGGTGTTGTAGATAGTATGATAACAGGATTAGAGTATCACAGAATCTTTAATGTTTTCCAAATTATATCAACTTCGTAAAGAGTGGTTACGTGATATTATACAATAAAAATACAAGCTACCGAGAGCCAATATAAAAAAGTATTCTACAATGACTTTAACGTAGATGTCTTTAAACCCAAGAAAGATCTAAGCCCAATATGTGATTTTATAAAAGAGGTTCTATTGAACAATTTAAAAGTTTACAACTTTATTATACCCATCATATAGCTTTTAAAATTATGTTGCGATAATTCAAAACGCAAATTAAGTCACTTGCTCAATGTAGTAACTCAGTAGTTGCGGCATGTTTTAATCTTCAGATCTTATCCACTCACTTACAATGTCAGAAGTTTCTGCATTATACTGTCAGCGAAAACTTGAAATCTACAATTTTACCTTCTGTGATTTGGGAGACAATGAAGGATACTACTATGTCTGGGAAGAGACTGTTGGCCGACAAGGTGCTAACGAAATAGCTTTGCTATGTACCTACTATTAATTATGCAATGAAAAACATTAACATTAGACATGTGTTTTTTGAAGTAGGACATTCACAAAACAAGGGCGATTTAATGCATGCCCTGATAGAATAACGGGAACAAACTTGTTGTTGTAAAAAATTATATATCGACCTCTACATAGAATAACGCTGTAATTAACATTTTTGGCGATTTTGAGTTACAGTGTTCTTCTTGGATAACTTTTTACGCTCTATCTGCCAACATGATCGGTGTGGCTATAACTGCATTAATAAGAAAGATTCCGAATGAAATAATACCGTAAATATAAAAAAAATTAAAATATTTATAGAAAAACAGAATATCTAGAGATACGACGTTGAACAAATAAATTTTGTCGAAAAATACTGTATCGTACCATAGTGTATCAAAATAATTTTTATGTTTCAAAAACTACACCGTAACTGTTGTTACAATATTATTCGCCGCATTGGCTGCTAAGTTCTGATAATTATGCAGGTACATACTACACGTCGTGTGTCAATATTTCGCGGCATTACTGTGAGAATAGTAGGGGGAAATAGACAAGACATATCTTGATTGTTTCCCGGTCTAGGTGTTTAGTTTAGTTTTGTTTTCCGGTGCCAAATTAAAAGTGGTTGTATGGACAAATGTATCCGAAAGTGCCAAGAAAGACTGAATATTACAACAAAACAACAACTTTTTAAAGAGTTTTGGAAAATGAGAGATCACAACCTTTAGACCCAATATATTAGTCGTTTGGTTACTAGACACAAGAACTTGTATTTTAAATACTACGATTGAATCTCAAAGGAAGTGGACATTTCAGTATAAATTGCTTATAAATGATAGCCACATTGTGGTATGTAAAAAAATGTTTTTAATACGTTTGATATAACCGATAGTTGGGTGATGACAATGTCTAAAATGATGTCAGAGAGTGAAGTTGGTATAATTGTTAAAGATATGCGTAGAAAATACACCACTGGGCCACAACGAGTAGCAGAAGAAAAAAGAGACTCTTCAAAAACACTTATCATCTATTCCAGCAGTAGAGTCTCATTACCAGAAAAAAAAACAACAAAATTATATTTTGAAGAGAAACTAAATATTTCTAAACTTTTTGATTTGTATACGGAGTGGATGCAGAAAGAACATCCTATCTCGTCTACTGCAACATTAAAACAATACCGTGAGATATTCAACAGTGAATTTAACATCGAGTTTTTTAAACCAAAAAAAGACCAGTGTGTTTTCTGTCATGTTTACCAAAATTCACGCGAAGACGAAAAAGCAGAGATGGATCTGAAGTACACTAACCATATTGCTAATAAGACTGTTGTAAGATAACTTAAGGAAAGGGATAAGTTCAGTCTGAACTGCCAATGTTTTACTATAAACGAAAATTATGCGTTTATAATTTCACAATATTTGACATAGGACGCAATGAAGGATTTTGCTACATGTGGGATGAAACCAGAGGAAGGAAGGGAGCTAACGAAATAAGTAGCAGTGTTTATAATTTCATTGCAACTAATGTTTTAAAAGGATATAAAAATTTTATATTTTATAGTGATAATTGCGAAGGACAAAATAGAAACAGAATAATATTTGCGATGTATTCTTTTGCAGTTTAAAAATTTTCTATAAACATAACGCACAATTATTTTGAGGTAGGTCATTCTTAAAATGAGGGAGATTACAAGCACGCCTCATAGAGCGACGTAAAAAGAACCAAACAGTTTTTATTCCCGAACAATGGATAAGCTTAGTAAGATGTGCAATTCTGGAACATGGTGAAATACATAAATATTTCTGAAACAAATCCTGGCGCGGTGAATATTCAATATGATTTCATATCCGATAAAAAAATTAGGTTAATCTCGCTATAGAAACCTATCTCCAGGAAACAAAAAAGGTTAACAACTTTTAGTAAAGGTCATTATAAGAATCTACATCTAGCATATTCATCTTATCTAGGGATAACAAAAGCAAAATATGATGATCTGCAGAGTTTATGTCAAAGCCAGTGCATTCCTGTCACTTATCACGATTATTTTAAAAATCTTCCAGTTGATTGCAAAAACATTAATCAAGACAGCGATATGGAAGACTAGACATAAAATAAATATGGTCATTTTAAATTTAATTCGAATTTATATTTAGTTTGTAATAAAATTTGCACTTTAAAAACTATCTACTATTATTATTCCTTAACCTACAACGAGCAATAATTTGAAATTCATATTAACTTTTCCTATGAGAACATCGTAAGTGCAGTTACAAGATTATTTGATGAAACTTTATATTTATATCAAAAACTGTAACTGCCACAGTTCAAAAACCTATTCTCTAATAAAAAAAAGTAGACCTTATTCTAAAAGAGGAGTTAAACATTTATATAACTACTTACTTCTTACACTAAAAAAATGTCACATACATATAAAAAAAGAAATCAAAGAAATTGGTATCTTTTTTATCATTTCTGAAGAATATCATAAATGCTGGTTACAACGTTATTCTTTGCAGGGGTCGATATGTTTCAGACCAATGGATAAACATAATACGATGTGCCAAAGCATCAGGCAAGCCGTATTTCGTAACTAAAATAATTCAAAAGCAAATCTTAATTTAAACTATTAAGGACCCCTATTGATTTTGAAGTAGACATTAAAAGTAATAAAGTAAAATGGTCTGAAATTAAATATTTACAGATATGCAATAAAAATGCAAAAATAATTCACGTAAATTATGACGTTCTTTCCGAAAACTATGACTGCGTTAATTTAGAACAAATGCCTGCAACTCAACATTCTTCAGCTAGAAAGTAAACCAAAGATAAGAATGAGCGTATCATCATGACAGGTATGCCTCCCGTTGAGTCTACTTCTCTCCCCATATTGAAAAAAAATATAAAGATTTAAACAGCTTCTGTCAAGTCAAATGTCATATTACCCGAAATATATCACTGTTACTATAAATAAATAAAATTTGGTAATTCCAAAAATATTCAACAATCAGATTCCGAATTAATATTTAAAGTAATTATTTTATTTTGTTCATAGTGATTATGTTCGCAATTAAAGAATATTGATGTTTTTGTGAAATTTATAATTTCCAATTAAAATTGTGACAACTACAAGTTGATAAAAACTAATCTTCTCCTATTTACATTGCCAATACAACCTTTTAACGGTAAAACGGGAAAAATAATTAACACGGAGAGTGTAAAATGGTTGTAAAGCGAGTACCAACCTTTTTATACGAAGAGACATGTTTAATGTCAAGGTTGTCTCTTAATCCAATTAAATTCAAGATTTTGAATGGTTAATAAAATTATATAACAAACTCAAAGTAATCTCTTATTATTTTATAAATATCGTATCGCATTAATCAGGTAAATACATACTAATCTACAGTCTAATAGCAAAGGAAAACAGGGCCAAAGAAGGTGTAGCCTTAGTAATACACCAAAGGTACCAAAATCACATTAAAGAGTATCAATATATTATAAAGAATAGTAACAGCAAAAATAAGAATGGAGAAGGAAGACCTGAAAAAAACATAACGAGAATGTTAAAAACGAAAATAGAGAACTGATGATCAACTTCTGCACGAATAACGAACTTAGAATAAACAACACATTTTTTGACCACAAAGACCAACACAAATATACATTTAATAACACCCGTGGACAAAGATCTAGGATATATTATATTATAACCAACAGAGATATACATCAATAAAAAATAATCGACTTAAGATGCCTAAACTTAGAAGATGTAGGTAGCGATTAATGCCTAGTATTATGTAAAATAAGAATAATCCTAAAATACTTCCCACCCAAGAGAGCGGCGCGAAAATAAACAAACATCAAAGTCTAGGGACTAAATACTTACAAAGGAAATAATTTATTAAACACAACACTAAAATTAACAACCAAGTGATAACAAATATATTAAATGAAATTATAACACTAGCAGAAGAACAACAAGGTTTTAGGTTGGGAAGATCATGCACCGACACGCTATATTTATAATGGGGCAAGTGCAAGAGAAATCATTAGAATACAACATACTGGCATATCTATGTTTTGTGGACCTAAAAAGGCATTTTGACTAGGTCAAATTAAAAGACGTTATCCACTTACTATCTGCAAGAGAGATACCTCTAGGAATAATCAAAACGATCAAAAATATCTACCAAAACAAGACAATAACAGTATAAGAAAAAGAACTAACCGACCCTATTGAAGCTGGTAATATGATAAGACAGAGAAATTCCCTGAGTCCTCTATTGTTCAACCTGATCATGGATGAAATAATAACAAAAGTAAGAACAAAAAAAGGATACCAAATGGAAGAAAAGCAACTTAAAATAATCTGCTATGCAGACGACGCAATACTATTCTCTCAAAGTGAAGATGATTTACAACTTATGCTGCACTAATTTAATATAACCGCCAGAAAATTTAACGTGTTAATTTTCCCAACAAAGACGAAATGCATGGTTACAAGAGCAAATTTACTAAGATGTAAATTGGAGCTGGAAGATCAGATAATAGAACAAGTGATGAAGTTCGAAACCGAAGTGGAAGATCAAGTGAATAGGTCAAAGAGAGCCGCAGGCTGCGTAAATGAAAAAATATGGAGAAATAAAAATATCGATAAAGAAGCGAAAGTCAGAATTTACAAAACAGTCATCATACCAATAATACCATATGCGGCAGAAACAAGACCTGACACAGAGAGGACAAAAAGGATGTTAGAAAAACCAGAGATTAAAATACTTAGAAAAATTGATGGTAAGACACCATGGGACAGAGCTAGAAGTACAGATATACGATATAGATGCAAGGTGGAGAACATCAAAAACTTGGTAAGAAATAGAAGAGTAGAATGGAACGACCATATAAGCCGAATAACAACAAATAGAGTAGTAAAGACGACAAGAGACGGTTCCCCAATAGGAAGACGATTAGTAGGAAGACCACGAAAACGATAGAATGACAACTTACTGGATGCACATTGAAAAACAGACAGAGTCATGTCTATATAAAAAGATGAAGTATCGCATTAGTGTGAAAGAGTTTAATCATTTTGCTACAAATTATTAAAAATACATGTTTTCGTTTTTTGCCTCTCCCGTAAAATCTCTAAAAATGAGTTAGAGTCTTGTCCGATGGGGGTGTCGATGTTTTAACTAGTCTACTATTTATTTATTTCATATTACAATCTTTTTGTAATTTAAAATACATATTCTACATATTCTGTAAACTATATTGTTTAGACAACCATTTAAAAAAAACGTTTTGTAAAATAATCGATTTCATATCGGAAGAGAAATATTAAAATATTAATAATTCAAAACTATTATTAGTCGTCTTGTCTTGTATATAATACCGACGAATTAATCTCATTTTTATTCATGTTTATGACAGACCTTCCTTTGGACAGGATTTTAATTTTATTTATTTATTTAGCACTTATTGACATCTTTCTTCTTCGTCCTTTCCTTTTAAAGACAGTTCATTACAAAGGAACGTTTATTAATAAAATATTAATAAAGCTTAAAATAGATGAATATTCAAATATTTATATAATTTATTTTGCAATATTTCTAAATTGTCAGTCTGTTGTTAACGATAATTTAATGGTTGTATAGTTTGCTGTTAAAATTACAAATAGTTAATCAAAACTTGATGATCTAACATGTTCATTATGAATTACCGTTTGGTTATCTTACTTTTTTGCTCTATTCGCATCGCATTTTTGCTTCATATGAAAAAGAAATTATTTTAATCTATCAGTATATTTCTTTTTAACGTGCCCTATTAAGTCTCCTTGACGTTGGCGATTAACATGGCGAAACTGTCTCTGTCTCGAGCTATTCTAAAGAGTTGCTCAGCTTTCCTTATTCCTGTACACTCCGTGACATTCTTTAACCAAGCCTGCTTTCTACCAATTCCTCTGCGTCCTTCGATTTTACCCATCATAATAAGTTGAAGAATATTATATCGGTCTCCCCTTACTACGTGTCCAAAATAGGCCATCTTTCTTCATTTGATGTTATCAAGCAGCTCGCGAGCAGCATTTGCTCTCTCAAGGACTACCACATTTGTCAGCATAGCCGTCCATGGAATTTTTAGTATACGTCTGTGCAGCCACATTTCAAAGGCCTCCAGACGTTTAATGGTGGATATTTTTAATGTCAATGCTTCGACACCGTATAAGAGGACTGACCAAATGTAGCATTTAACCATGCGCTTTCGAAGTTGAAGTTGCAAGTTATCATTACAGAAGAATGACCTCATTTTTAAAAATGTCGTGCGAGCTATCTCGATTCTACATTTTATCTCTTGATCTGAATCTAGTTGTTCAGTAATATGGCAACCAAGATAATTAAAACTGGACACTCTCTGAATTATATGACCATCAACATATAATCGTGCATCTTGATGTGCTAAACGGCTAAACACCATGTGTTTTGTTTTTAAACAGTTTATGTTTAGGCCAAACTCTCTTCCCACTGTATCAATGGCATTTAAAAGGCATTGTAGTCCATTCATGTCATCACTTAAAATAACTGTATCGTCTGCATATCTGATTGTATTTATCAGAATTCCATTAACTTTCACGCCCCATTCCAAATTATGCAGCGCTTCTTTAAATATTCTATCTGAATATAAATTAAATAACAGTGGGGATAGTATAGAACCCTGTCTGACACCTCTTTGTATTTTACATATTTCTGTTGATTTTCCGTTTATGCAAGCTGTCGCTGTTTGACGCAGTATAACTTTCGATGAATCGTATGTCTTGACTATCAACTCCTTTATCTTTTAATATTGTAATTAATTTGTGATGCTGTACTCGATCAAAGGCCTTTTCATAGTCAATAAATACAGCAAAGACGTCTTTCCTTTGATCTCGACATTTCTGCTGTAATACATTTAGTGCAAAGAGGGCGTCCCGAGTTCCCAGTCCATTTCTGAAGCCAAAATGTGTTTCATCCTAGTCTTCTTCACATTTATCTTTGATTCTACTGTGGATGATGCGTAGAAATATTTTCAAAGTGTGGCTCATAAGGCTTATTATTCTATAATCGCTACAGTTTTTCGGACGTTGTTTTTTTGGTAGTGTTATGAATTCGGACTTTAACCAATCTTCAGGGATATCACCAGTCGAATAAACATCATTGAAAAGCTTGACCAGTATTCCAATGTTCTCCTCATTTATAAGCTTTAACATCTCTGTCGGTATGTTATCAGGGCCAACAGCTTTCTTGTTCTTTGCTAACTTAGCATGCAGTATTTCTGATTTTAGTATTTCTGGTCCTTCACCATTAACTAAAGTCTCTAGTTCTTCGGGTCTATCATCATTATACAGTTCACTTATATAATTACACCAGTTGTTCGAATTTTATGTTCGTCTATTCATGTTCGTCAGTACATTAAGCCACTTTAATAGTAACATTTTTTGGGTTTGAAGAAAGATAATTATTTATTGCTGGAACAAAGTATTGATAATTATTTATTTGTAATTATTTATACAATTCATACATTTTAAGAATGGTTAAAGTACAGTCGAGGTATAGCATTTTTCATATAAAAAAAGCTTGCACGTCATTCAAGATTTACGTCGTCCGAACCCCACAGCGTTGCCAAAACATCAGAATAGTTAGTGAGTGAAGAATTTTTAAAATTAATATGTATATTATATATATATATATATATATATATATATATATATATATATATATATATATATATATATATATATATATAAATATATATATATATATATATATATATATATATATATATATATATAAATATATATATATATATATATATATATATATATATATATATATATATATATATATATATATATATATGTTTCTTCTTTCCCAACCAAAGAAAAATAAATAAAAAGATCCATCGAAATAAAATTTTAAGATATCAGTATACACAAATTGTATACCTATAGTAATTTAAGATAAGATTTAGTGTAGATAAGAATAGAAATTTGTAACGTTCTTTGGAAATTTGAAACCTTTTCCGTTTACAACAAAATTATCAAAAAACCTTTGCTTAGAATTAGACGACATTTTACCTGTAAGATAATCCTTTCATTGTTTGTATAATCGAGTATTAAATGACCATAGTCTAATTTTTTGAAATATGTATAAATTGTGTATTGACAAAACCAATGGTGTTCCGTTACTTGATCGATCACAGGTGTATGGCTCTTTGTTAAAGGGTTAAAAATTTAATATATATATAAATATATATATATATATATATATATATATATATATATATATATATGTATATATGTATATATATAACTATATATATATATATATATATCCTCCTAACATTGCAGACTCTGCATTAAGGTTTTTACCATACACAACGGACTCGAGCGATTTATGGACTCAATATACAGAGTCCGTAAAGTTTTTCATGTATTTCTTTTAACTGATTGTTATTTTCTACCAAAATTTTATTAAATGAGAAACTAGAGACCTCTACCTACTGCACAAATGTATTACAAAAATTGTGGGTATTATAGAATAGCTGCAAATTATAAAACAAAATGAGTCCGTAAAGTCGCCTTTAATTCAGCCATTTGCCGTGTAGAGCGCTTTTATGAGTATACTGAATGTGTATATCACTTATGTGTTAAACCATATTGCCATATTACAGACTCGACTTAGCTGGCAACAGTGTTGTTCAACTATTGAATCATTTTATCTGGCTCAAATTACAGAGTAAGATTGTTTACGTTCATATGGTGATGTTATCGTTAATTTTTATGTGTTGGAAAATGTATTGGTATACAGTGTATATATTTAGTAAAATAAACGAGGATATTTTGTTTCACAGAAATTACTTCGACACTGAAATTTTTAATAAACGAACACGTATTTCTATTTATATACTCGTATAGAATAAGCTACTTATTTTTTATTCAATTGAAAAGTTACATTGAGATTAGATTTTTGAAAGGACGCAATTTAATTTTTTTGATATGTGGGGGTGGTGAGTATAAACTTCAATTCAAGTTTGTGAAGTCGCAACCCTTGTTCCCAGGTCGTCATCTTGGAAAAAGAGAGGCAAAGGGTTTTTGCGCTACAACTTTATCTGTATTACTTTTTATCGGAAAATAAAAAATAAAAAAGTTATAAACCAAAATAACTAAAAGATTTTGAAAAATTTTTCTATTGTGCTTTTCGCTTAAAACTTTTTCTAGCGATTTTACAATAAAACAATAATTAAAAAAAACAATAAATTTAAAAAAAAATGGACGGTTGTGTAGCTGTGTGAAAACTTTGTAAATGGATTCCGTTAATAAATAAAATGATATCAGAGCAATATCATAGAGTAATTTTCACTACAAATTTGTTTAATTTCATTCATTTTCTAGTTTTTGCAGCGGTCCAATGTTGATTGGGTCCTTGAATACTCGCCATCTTGAAATAAGGAGTGTAAAGGAGAGTGAAAATTTTATAAAACATTATTTATAGCAAATTAAATTGTATTTATTTATATAACTTTTAATCGAAAATTGAAAAAAAAAGTTACATACAAAAATAACTAAAATCTTTGAATAAATCTTTTGGGCCTTATAACTTTTTTCTGGTTATTTTAAAATAAAATTACATTAAATCGACCTTAAGCTTAGTTTTTTTATTATATATTTTTTTCTTCATATCATTTATTATTTTGTTAACCTTCCTATGGTCTCTCTCTCTCTCCCTCTCTTTCTCGCTCTTTTTCTCTCTTCAATCTCTCATCTCAAAGGGAGTGTAGTGATCATCGTGATTCCTATGGTATCATTAGTTTATTATTGATCTTTTTCCCAATCACCTATGAGGTAGAGTCTGGAAGTTCTTGAACAAACTTTTGTTTGAGCCTTATAAATTTTTTCTGGTCATTTTGCAATAAAAGATATGAGAGCACTATTATAGAGGGTTTTCAACGAATAATTTTTAGTGCAAATGTGTTTTATTTCATGAATTTCTTTCGGTTTTATAGCATTCCGAAGTTGACCGGATTCATGAGTACTCATAAAAATATGATAAAAATGAACAATTCCACTTAGTTTCCTGTTATATATTTTTTATTCACATCTTTCGGAATCAATTTATCATTTTCTTAACAGTTCTATGTCATTATTATTTTATTATCGACCTTTTTTGCCAACAAAAAACTTTCTCCGTCTCATGCGCTTGCGTCGCACGAAAAAGCATAAATCGACAGAAATAACGTTTAATAAGAGTACCGTGCCAACAGTATCCTAACATCAACTTCTTAGTAATGTAGATAACCAAAAAAACCTAATGGATCTTCACAAACTGCTCTATTAGAAGTGGGTTTTAGTGTCGTCCAGGCAGAATCTGATGCAGACATAGTCAGAACCTGTTTTGCGCTTGCTTAATTTGAATCATATGCTTCTAAGACCGTCGTAACAGATGACATTGTCATTCTTGTCTTGCTTACGGCATTAAGAATTAAGCGGTGTAATGTTGTGTGTCAAAAGTGTCCAATTTTTTTAAACCTTCAAAAGGGTGTAAGTCGCATCAATTATACTATCCTTTAAATTTTATGTATGGCGATCATTGCAGAGTTTTGCTATTTTCCCATGCTATTTCAAGTTGCCACACAACATCAGCAGCTTAAAAGATCGGCAAAATTCATTAAAATTTTACAGAAACACCCTTAATTCGCTAGCCGAACAACAATATTTCTCAGTGAGAAAGAAAGATTATTCTCTGACAGCATGAGATACAAACGATTTGCCGAGACCAAAATGACCAAAGTGACCAAAAATGTATTTAACTTATCATTGATTCCGCCAACACAAGATACAGCACGTTTCGAAAGTCTTAGAATTTATCAGCAGAAAACACTGCGATCCTAAAGTTTGGGGCTAAAAAAACGTAAAAAAATTTGGATACCAATCAAAACTTTCAAAACTCCAGCTCCATTGAACTTCTAAAATAAATTTTCTACAGATGCAAGGCAAACTGTGAAAGTATGTGTGGTTGCCAAAACGCAGACGTCAAATGCTCTAAAGTGTGCCTTAATTGTTCTGGTGAAACCTGCAGTAATATCATGGAAATATCAAAATTAATCAAAAGTTTCTAAGAATTTGAAAATTAATTAACCACAATTACGCCAATTCTAACTCTACTGAATTAGGAACACAGCCTCGACTATCAAAGAAAAGTAACAAACAGTAGCTGGAAAACAACTTCTTAAATATATAGTTATGCTCAATATTATCTCACTTAGAAATTGTTTGTGGATTAAGCCTAATGGGAATAACACTTAAAAACGCGCATTCAAACTTTACTTCATACATGGTCGGGAAAAAGTAGATAATAAACGAATAATCACAAAACAATGTTAACAAAATAATAAATTGTATAAATAAAAAAATATAAATACTTATATTAGAAAACTAAGCCTAATCGTTTTTATCGTATTCTTACGAGTATTCAAGAACATTGGAGTTCTGTAAAATCCAAAGAAATCAATGAAATTAAACAAATTTGTAGTAAAAATTATTCTTTGAAAAACCCCCTATAATATTGATTGAATGTAATTTTATAGTAAAATGACCAGAAAAAAGTTAAAAGATGGTGACCGGGGGACAAGAATGGCGACCCTACAAAATTAAACTTAAGTTTATATTCCACATTATTACACTACACACATCAAAAAAGATAATTGCATCCTCTTAAAAATGTAATATTAATGTAACTATTCAATTAACTATAATGTCTTCTTCCTCTTTTTTTATATAGGCAAATTGCCCGTTTTCTTCCTATTCGTGTGGATAATTTCGTTTTATCTCTTTCTTTCCAGGGCTAATCTAACTATGATATTTTCTACCATTCTGCTAATATAACAGATTCATTTTCTTTTTCTTTCCTGTACCAATTAAATAATATTGTTTATTGCATTTTTCTTCAAATATCTATGCTTGTGTCTGTACAAATAGATTAATATTGTTTATTCTGCATAGGTTTCTCATATCATTGCTTCTTGTTTTGTCTAATAGTCTTTTTCCGGTCATTTTTCTTAGTATTCTCATCTCATTTGTCTCCAAATATCTGTGCTTGTATCTGATCTTGTTCCTACTGTATATGTCATGACTGGTCGGATTACAGATTTGTTTATTTATGCTTGTTTGTCTAGATCTAGTGTCTGTTTCACCGTATTGTGTCATTGTAGCACTTATCCCCTTACTTTCTCTTCAATATTTTTGTTGGTCGATAAGTTTATTCCCATATATTTAAATTTTAATACTTGTTTTATCAGTAGGTTTTCAATCTGAATTTTCTTTCACCTTGTTGGTTCCTTTGACAATACTAAACTTTTCATAATAAATGATAAAATTTTCATATTAAATCGTTTGGCTTTGATATTAAACTGGTGTAGTATTTATTGGAGATAATCTTCCTTCTCTGTTATCAAAAACTCGTCATAAACATCGCATATTATCTTTATCTCCTTGCTTGCCGGTTGTTTTTTTATTTTTACTAGCTTAAAACCTCTCAATACTATATTAAATATAAAAGAATAAATATTACAACTGGACTTCCATATCTGATTCCAGTTGTAGTGTTTATAGATTCTTTTTTTTTTTCTATTTGAACTTTTACTTCGGTTCTGTTTCTTACATGTCGGTTCTTTATTATTTTTATGATATCAAGTAATCTGGATTATCTGTTGTACAGATGTATATCGCATCCGATAGTCTCACTGTGTCGTAGAACATTTCTAAATTAACCAAACATAGTTAGGCTAGTTCATTATATTATTGTATACTTCTCTGCACAAGAAACTTGTAGTTAGTCTGGTATACTAATCTTTTCTTCAAATTATTTGATATTATTTTTAATATTAATTTCAAAATAGTACTTAACAATTCCTTTAGAGTATTATGGTCGCACATTACACCTATTGTAAAAGAAAAAAACATAATACTCGTTCTCCACTCCTCATGTATTGTTGATGACCTTAACTCTTTATTAAATATTATGGTTGACTGTTGTATAAGACATATTTTATTAATTTCTTTTCTGTTTTTTAACTTTATGATGACTTCTTTTATCTCATGTTTTTATCATTTACGTTAACTCATTTGATGTTATATCGGGAGTTTCAAGAGCATGTTCAGTTTCCTTTGTTCGGTTTATTTGTCTAATATTATGTTGTCCATTTTTTTATTTATGTTGATATCTTATATTAATTCCTTAATTTCTATTATATGTCCCTCTCATAAACTTTTACTGTTTTATTGTTTTCTTCGGCCTGATTAGCCCATGTGCCGTGTTACGAACTCTCTTATATTCATAAGTCCCCTGCGTTCTTTCAGATCTATATTTTATATAAACATTCTTTTTTCCTTCAGATATATTTCTATACTTTGGGTAAACATTATAGTGTACGTTTTCTTTCATTTAAGTTTGTGTTTATTTTTATTCCTCCTAGAGGCTTGTTTGCTTTATGTTTTTTTAATTCTTTTCCCAACTAACTTAGTTATCTTCATCGCATGTAACGCTTTGTTGTTAAATTATTTGATCTAGCCTACTTTGATATAGTTTTTTGTCAAAATTGTCTTTATTAATTTTAGTTTCTAGTGTTGGTAGTTTGTGTTTATGATTCTTAATCGAATTAAGATGACTTTTTTCCAAAACTAAATTGTGGCCAGTCCCTACGTTAGCAGGCTTCCTACATCTAATACTTGCTGGTATTATTAATTTATATTTGTAAGAATATGGTATCTCATTAATTTTTGTCCAGTTGTGTTAAATGTTCTTAAAAAAGTATTACATTGACTTAAATAACCAAAATTATTATATTTCTTTCAATAAATATCAGGTTCAAATTTTTAGAAATCATAACAATATTTTGTCATTTATAAGCTTCTGTTTAAAATATAGGTTACTTAAATATTATACTTTTGCCGTTTTTAAGATCATAAATCTATTTTGAGGTATCCATTACTTAAACAATCGCGAAATGAGAAATAACTTTCTTGGCTTAAATAGGAAATAAAGAGGGGAAACCCCGAATTATCGAAATACGCATTGAGCGAATTGACAACACCGTATGAGTCTATAAGGTCGTGTATATGAGGCCCCAAGACCACAATTCGGATAAAAATTATACTGATGAGGCTGTAAAATCGGAAATCGGCACGAGGTGGTAATGATAGGAGAACCGAGGGGGAGAGTATATGTTAAATTTTGTTTTATCCAAATAGAAACTAGGGCATTAAGAATGTTTTGTTACCTGTTTCGATATACACGACGACTAAAATATTATATACACCTGGAAATAGGAGAGGCCGTAAGGTTGCGCTATGGTTTGAGTCCTTAAGGATAGTAGGATGTAAATATATATATATATATATATATATATATATATATATATATATATATATATATATATATATATAAATATGTATATATATATATATATATATATATAAATATGTATATATATATATATATATATATATATATATATATATATTATATATATATATATATATATATATATATATATGCATGACAAAATCAGGTATATTAGAGTCTCATCTGTGCATTTTATTCTCACTTATACCTGAACTATCCACCCGCTATGATCAGCTGTTTTCCTTGCGTAACGACATGGTCATGCCGTTGAACTTTGTAGTAATGTAAAGCTTAACATTTCTTAAGAACGAGGCTTAAGCTCTCGTTACGCTTGCATCCCATTTGGCACTTTCTCTTATGTTCCTACCCGTAAGAACGCCATCTTGTAGTGCTAGTTACATGACGGCGCAGTCTTGTAGCGCTAGTTCCGCGTCGACGCCATTTTGTGGCGCTAACTAACTGGAATCATAAGATTAAATTTAAGTCTAAGTTTAATAATTTTAATAACAAAGTCATAAAAATACCGTAAACAAGAGAGACATCCAAAAAATTCATTGTTTTGCCTTTTTTTTTAATTTGTAGACTACTGATTTACAAGAAATAAGTTTTATTTATATTACGTTAGAAATAGTACAGTATACAGATGACATCTTTATACATATTCTGAAAATAAGAAATATAATATGACTATTGCTTCTCTTAAAGATATATGTGGTATTGTTCATGAATAATTAACATCAACTGATCTTTAGATTTGCTATAACAAGTCTGAAACTTGTGTATGTAACAAACACAAGATTTCTAAATTAAGTTATATTAGCCTAGGTTTTGATCATTTTCCTCTTAGGGAGTCTGTCAAATATTTTGGCATGTACTTGATTGGAAATTAACATACACAATACGAAATCTTCTTTTTAAAGTGCCCTCTTCATTATTGAAGGTTGGCTATAACTACAGCAAATTGCTCTCTATGTTGAGCTATTCTTATTATCGAATATGTGTCCATGCCTGTCCAGCCTCTTACATTTTTCAGTCAGGAGCATTTTCTTTTTCCTGTACCTTTTCTTCCTTTAACTTTCCCTTTCATTATCAGTCGCAGGAAGTTGTATTTCTCTTCTATATAAATATGTAAATATGTAAATACGGAATAACCTTTGTCAATTATTCAGCAGCTCTGGGTCAGTTCCGTGGTAAGACAAGTGCCAGAGTAAATAAGTTATGAATAAGTAATAAGCTTTGTAAAACAAATATGAATAATGGTACAATCAAATAAAAACTTACCTCAGAAGTTTCGGTCACTGCGATTTCTATCTGATCTTTTATTAAGTAAAGGTCGTCGTATTACAAAAGCGAGGGTTTAAGGATTTCTATCTATAGACGTCCTTGACAATTTTTTTCTTGATGGCCTTAAACTCTTTGTTAAAGTTTGTTCAGAGAACATCAATTTTGGATTTAATAGCTGCACAGTTAAATCAGATTTCAGCACTTTTAACGCTTTCAACATTTCCTCTAGGTGCACACTTTTTTATTTATATTAAAATAGTCTTTACTGTTTAATTTCCATAATTCCAGAAAATATAGATATAAGTCAATAAATGAACTAACAAACTCCTACTTTAAGTTTTTGTGTGAGTGTTTGCCATTATTTCAACCATAATAGAAGATAAAACGTTAAAACACAGCATCCCTAATACACAAATCAGGGACATGTGTAAAGTACATAATATTGTCAAATAAGGACGCCAAAGAAGACGAGAATGGAAATGACAGTAACAGAATGCAAAGAAAAAAATTTGCCCGAATAATAAAAAATAGAAAACGAGATGGTAAAAAAAAACAAGGAAGACTCCCTAAAAGATAAAGAGATAGCTGGCAGTTATCATTGCAAATACTGCTAAATCAGACCAAAAAGAACAGGCGTTGAGACCTAACATACGAAGAAGCAGAAGAAGGTCAAAACTTTTTCTCCATTACCCCTTCCTGGTGTAAATCCTACCTGTTTTGGTAATTCAGGGAGCAACGACTATTATTCCCACATTTTACCACACGGCTCAAACTCCCTATAAGAGGAAAATCACATATCCCAGATACCTAGGATATCAAAAGGATTGAGCTCTGGTGGGACTCTTGCCGTGTTATTGAGCCCTAGCTGACTTGGTATGTTGGAGTATCTCCCAAAAATTTTCGTACACATCTGGACGTTGCGAGGAGTACAGCTTTGTGCATGGCCTTATAGAGATGTTCATTTACACCCAGCTGTTTTATGTTCTCTAGGAGGTTTTTGGGAATAACACCAGTAGTAGATAGAATAATAGGTACTGTATGGGC
The DNA here is from genome assembly GCA_918026665.1 of Diabrotica balteata. Classification (NCBI taxonomy): domain Eukaryota; kingdom Metazoa; phylum Arthropoda; class Insecta; order Coleoptera; family Chrysomelidae; genus Diabrotica; species Diabrotica balteata. Next base: position 98,115,286 of record OU898276.1, on the reverse strand, counting down.
ACTTTCCATTCTTTATTGTCGCCTAATTTGTGTTTCTAGATCTCTGTACTAGGCGGTCTTTTCGTTGTATTTAACACGTAAATGATTGGTGTGGGGTATCGTCACATAAATAAGTGTTGTTTGCCTAGTAATTTTATTAACTGGTATAAGATCGGGTCTATTATGTGCCACTGTACAACTTGTAGTTGTCATTTTCAAGCATTGTGTTAGGGACGTATTGATAAAAAGGAAGATGATCGGTTTGGAGAAGTCCCAGTTTGTGAGCCAGTTTTTGGTGAATAATCTTTCCTACTGAGTCATGTTGTTCTTTAAAATTAGTACCAATAAATGCCTGGCAGCCACCGGTAAGATATTGGATAGTTTCTTGGGCTTGGCATCCATATCGGCATTTGTCATTTTGGACTTGAGGATCTTTAATAATATATTTTAGGTAATTTTTAGTTGGAATAATCTGATCCTGAATTGCGAGTAGGAAACCCTCAGTCTTGGGAAACATCTTTTCTGATATCAACCAATAGTTCGACGCTATATTGTCGACATATTCTTGGCTGATCTCATTGAGATGTCGCATATGCAGAGGTTTATCCATGCAGGTGCGCATTTTTTCTTGCTTAGTTGCATTTCTTGTTCCCTCAGTTTAAGCGGCCTTGTATCATCTACTGCACAAATTGCTCGATGTAAAGTAGATGTCTCAGCCTGTACCTAAACATATGTTCTTAACTTAGTATCCTGTTTATCCAGTTGCTCACCTATGTCCATAAGTCTTCTTCCCCCTTGATACCGCGGTAATATTGTTCTTTCTATTACACTTCGTGAATGATGTTTTTGCGCCTTTGTGAGAAGTGTTCTTACTTTCCTCTAAAGACTAAACCCTAAACAACATTTGCTGCCCTAAACAAATTTTTAATGTTAAACCATTTTCACTGATATGACCGATTTAGTTGACTTACTCTTCGTAGGAACTCCGAAGTTAGTTCGATGTTTATTTGTTTATGTTCAACTTTCCGCGCTTGCTTTACTCTGAGATATTTATATTCACCATTATACGATACTTGTCTAGTCCAAAATGCATAATGATATCATTTGAAAAAGTTTCTACAGTTTTTAGCATCTGATCTAAGTTTTTTCGAGTGAAAGCCATGAATTTCAAATCATATACAACAGATGATTAAGCTTCACCACAACAGTGTTGTTATTTTTGATGCTAAATCCTGAGTCAGTGAAGTTCAGCAGCTGAGATAGTAAGTTCATCGCTAGGCAGAACCAATATGGACTCAACGAGTCCCCCTGGAAAAATCCCCGGTTAATAGGAATATCTTCAGTTTCGATATAGATTTTACCAGGTATTTGATGGTGAATTTTAGTTTTTCACTCTGCCAATATATATTTCAAAAACGTCACGAGATTATCATTGACTTTATATATTTTCAGTTTATCTATAGGCCATTTACGCGGCACTGAATAAAAAACCTTATGGAGTCAATGAAGCCAGTAATAAGGTTTCCTTTTCTAGTGTAAACCTGGTTAGAAATGACTGAGTCGATAATAAGTTGTTCACAACTATTAATATTATTATATTATTATTATTATATATTATTATAATTATATAATTAAGATTATATTATTATTATTTAACCATTATATTATTATTATTTTTCTCAAATAATTATTTAACTATTAACTAATGCAAAATATTTTGCAACATGATTTTGCCGCATGAGCATCATGTGATATAAGGCCAACGGTACAGTAGTTATCACACATTTTGGTGGATCTTCTGTACTGAACTAATTGAGGTGGTCAGATATTCTGCCACTTACATATTTGCCGTATGCTTTGGCAGATCGTGTAAATTAGACCTACCCTAACTTACCTGTTGCCAGGATCATTTTTGCTGTTACCTGGTCTATACTCAGAGTTTAAAGCACTTTTAGCTTTTTGACTATTGCTTTCACTTCTCGTCTTATAATTACTGGCTTTAATTAAATATGATCAGCTGTAATTGTAGTGCTTGTGGTTTTATAATCAGCCATGTGACTTGCGCAGTATTACTTCCATCTTCGAGTTATTTGTGCTTTATTTGGTAGCTATTAAAAGTTTCGTCAAAAGTACGGTGATATTTTATAGTAACAGATCTAAACAATACTGTTAGTTGTTAATAGGTTATTATAATAATAACGTAATTATTAATTATAACAATTTATCATGATTTTATCTCTTCCCACTACGCGAAATCGTCTTTTTTTTCTATTTATAATTTTTTTACATACCAATTTTAATTTTCGTCAGAGCCGTTTGTTGTGCGACTTCAACCAGACCTTCTTTTGCCCTATTTCTCTATTTCTTTAAAAAATTGACAATCTCTCAAAATCTGTCGTTAAATGTTATTGAAATTTTTTCTAACGCTACTGCATGTATTAATACTGTAATTTATTTTCTAGTTGCTCTTTAATACCGATTATAGATATCTGAAATAATAGGGGGACGTGAAGGTGATTTGTTATTACGTATTGAAATTTCGAAAATAAAAATAGCAATAAATAAACATAATTTTACCAGCGTAAGCGCTTATTCCAGAAAGCGTCTCCAAACCAAAAATCCAATAAAAAATAACTGCAGCAATTATTTTTTAACGATAATTAAAACTGTGCGGTCTTTAGCCATAAACGCCATTATTAGAAGTGATGATAACAGCTTATTACCAAATGAAGAGCGTAATCTATAATTTTACAATTATCAGAGCGTTTTATGATGACGTCAACTCGCTTCGAGAAATTGATATCAAGTAATAAATTTCGAGAAGTGAAATGTAGAGCATAAAATTTGAGACGAGCATGATTTTATTACTTCATATATTTGATTCATTATGTGAAATAACTATCTTTTTAATGATTGTAATTGGCTATAGCGGCAACAGTCTATAAACCATCTTAATTGGAAAGAAGGTTTAGTCGTTGGGTTAGTCTCGGTTGATGTCATAAAAATGTTAAAATTTAAAAGTTAATGCTGTATTTTAAAATTAACAAAAATAGGAAGTTAGTATTTCGCAAAAAGTAACAAAGCAATTAAGGTATAAAAATATATCCAAAAAATGATACGAAATTATAGAATAAAGTAAGACTATCTGAAACTACCAAAGAAAAAGAAAAGAAATCTGAACTATCCCCATTTGACAATTTCAATAATTTTTTGTTCTTGAAACGATTCCTTTAATTAATAATAATGTATGTATTACATATTAATATACTTAATTAATAATAATAGTTATTTTTAATAATATTTTTAAGGTACAATTTAATACAAAATAATTTAAAGCTTTATGTTAGTTTAGATCTAAAATCTTAACGCCATCTGAACAAACAAAAATAAACTACTAACATTTCAACCTATGAGTCCATCATATTTTGTTTTTGAAACGATGCGTTTAATTATTAATACAAAAAATATTAATTATATTTTAATATAATTAATAAATAGGGTAAGTGTCCTAGTAGTCGGCAGGGGCCCCGTTATTCGCACTTCGAATATTTTTGCTGTTTTGTAAGAAAAGGGGGAATCTGTAAATACTAATCAGTACACTATTTGATAGATGGCGCACTCTTGTTTGTGGATAATGTAGGTATTGGTTTTGTATTTGTATTTGTATACAGATGTTGGCTTGCGATTGTTGACACCATCCTACAAGGTAAGTTTCTTAACAATTTTCGTACGAATGCAGTAGGTTTGCGATTTGTTTCTATTAGCTGCTCTTCATTAAAAGTGTCAGATTGTTTACAATGCCAAAAGTCAAAAGGAATACGAAATATCAGAAAAGATATACCAAGGAAGTCCTTCAGGCTGCTTTAACAGACATGGGAAATGGAATGGCCAAGAAACTGGCTGCAAGAAAATATGGAATTCCCAGATAAACCCTTCAACATAGACTGAGTGACAAATTAAAAAAAAACTGGTCACGGGCCTGCAACGTACTTAACAAAACACGAGGAAGACATGTTGGAGGAGTGGATTACTGACTGCAACAGGAAAGGTTTCCTCAGAAGGAGAGACAATATACAGTCTTCAGTGAAAACCTTTTTGAACGCCAACCCACGTAAGACTCTATTCAAAGATAAAAAACCTGGAAGACACTGGTATAAAGCCTTCTTTAAGCGTCATCCAAACTTGACCCTGAGAAATCCAGAAGCGGTAACTAAAGCAGCTGAGTTTCTGAGAAAGACATAAAAAATTGGTTCTCCAACATGGAAAATTGTTTAAAGGAGAAAAATTATTTTGATATATTGCAGATCCAAAAAGAGTGTTCAACGGAGACGAAACTTGTTTCATCTTTTGTCCAAAAGAGGATAAGGTTGTCGCTCCTTGCGGTGCTAAAAATGTATACCAGATCTATCAAGGAACAGTAAAGGCCAATTTTACTGTGATGTTCACGTTCTCAGCTGCTGGCTCAGTAACCCTGCCGATGATAATTTGCCCCTATAAGAGACTTTCTACTGCTGTTGGTAAAAGTGTTCCTGATACGTGGGGAATAGGAACAAGCGACAATGGCTGGATGAAATCCGAATTGTTTGTGAATATACTCCATCCTTATCGTTGCAAAAACGAAATACAGTTTCTCGTCATTCTTTTTGCAGATGGTCACAAAACTCACATAAGCTATGAGATAAGTACCCTTTTTACGAGGCTTTAAATAATTCTTATTGCATTATATCCAAATGCTACCAGAATCCTTTAACCAGCAGATAAAAGCTGCTTTAAACCTCTGAAAAATACCTGGAAACGCGCAGTTCTGAAATGGCGAAGGAATAATCCCTTCATTGAATTGACCAAAATTCATAAGCACCAATATTAGAAGATTCCTTAACGTCACTAAAGAGTTCTTCAATTTGTAACGGTTTTAAAGCTTGCGGATTATATCCCTGGAATGTCGAATTCATTGATTTTTCAAAATGTATTAGAAAAAAGACAACAGGACCCGATAGAGCTGTTGGAAATGTGAACGGAAAGGAAAATTGCGAAATGTCATATGATGACTTTATTTCCATTATTGGTAAAGATAAATTAAACCAACTTAGACAGTACAAAAAAAACTGGAATAAAGGTGATTAAGGTGATGATTTGCAGTTGCTGGTAAAAATATTTTTAAGATTTACAAAACAGCAACTTCTGAATCATGCAGTTCTAGTGCAGATGATTCCATTGTTACTATGCTGCTTGATGATGAAGAGCATAAGTTACATCAAAATAAAGAGAGACGTTTCGAAAAGTGTTAGCTACCTGTACCGTATTTAACCCACAAAGTATTAAAGATATGGAAATAGTTTTTGGAGATAGTGTACTTATACAAGAGCAACCTGACATAATCAGTCACACTATAATAGAACCAAATTCCGAAGACAACCAACTTGGTTCGATTTTAGAAAACCTAGAAGTTTAATAAAACATAGAAAATCAACAAAATATTGATCAAAAACTACCGGGAATGTACAAGGAGGCAAGAAAAGTCAAGAAAGCGAGTATCAAAATCAATGTAATAAGTCCAACCATTGTGATTCTATCGCGAAAGTTGATCACGGTTTACGCGACAGTTTGCGCTGGCAACTGACACCAGAGCGAAAGTCTTAGCGTACAACCGAAAAAATGCCATACGTGATAACATCTAGTGGGTGGAAAAAAATTCATGAAGAAAGGAACGAAGATAAGCTAAGAGAAAGCGTGAAATAAACAAAATGACCAAAGTAGCAAAGAGGCCAGAACAACCAAAACACGTCAGCAACTTAACAACACTTTTGACAGAAAACGAAGCTCCGATGACCAAAAAATCCATTAAATCAACACAGCGGAGTTCTCCAAGTTTAAGTAAATTAAGCAATGAGAGGATGTCTACAATCCCAATGCGCCTCCCTAGGGATAATATCATTCGTAATAAGGGATTGTGTTTTATGTGTACGGAAAATGCAACCCTAGCAAATTTTGGAATTAAGTGCCATAAATGTATGAGAATGTACCATTACAAATTCCATCTGGAAAAAGATTTATACACACCTAATTATTTATGCAAAGTATGCCAAAGAAAAGCTTAGTTTCCCATATTTTCTGTTTATGCCATAAATATTTTTATTTTAAGTTTCAATGAACTTTTGTTGAATCAGATGCGGTTTTTATTTCAAAATTATTCAGCTTAAGTTATAGTTTTTTATTTTATAAATATAAGTCTTTAGTTTAAATGATTTGAGCTCTTGTTGTTTCATTCCATTACTAGAAAAGTGATGTCATTAACTACAGCAATACGTGTGACAATTACTGCAGGTAGGTGCCAATGACTACAGCCATGTGAATGCAAATAACTACAGGCAACTTGCCAATAACTAGTACTATGTCTGTTTTTAATTTAAATAAATTTCGTTTAAATATATTAACGTTATTATTAAAAAGAGTTCTGTGATCAGAAAGGTAGGACATCACACCGCCCAGAATACAAGGTCCCGAAATTGTGATTCTTTACTTGTGGAAATCAGAAATATTTTTCTCGGGACATTTCCTTAAAGTGCCAATAACTGGGTGCGTTACCCTATTATTATTAACATTTTTAAAGTACGATTTAATACAAAATAATTTATAGATTTATGTTAGTTTAGATTTAAAATTCCAGCATCAACTAGGAAAAAAATCTGAACAGATATACTAAAAGATAAAATAATTAAAATTTTCTGACATAAAATATAAAATATTTATTTGCCAAATAAAGTACTGATTCAAAGGTTATCTGGAAAACTTAGTGCCAGAATATTATATTAGATGCAGAATTGGCCATTCTGCATCAAATATTCTGCCATGATCTTAGATTCTAAAAAGATTTTGTAAATAGTTGTTAATAAATAAATAAAACTTTCAATAAATCTTGTATATAATATGGAATATTGATTTTAAATTCTGACAATTTCTTAATTTTTCTTGGATATGTTTTTCTAATTATTAAGTACCTTTTTCTAAGTACCTACCAGGTAAGAATAAATAATCCTGTATTCTTGATAAAAAGTTTAAATGGAGCTGATAGAAATGGGCTCTTACAAGGAGATTCTGATTATAAAGTGGCCATTTTTAAGAAGTCCATTAAACAATTCAATTTCTGTAATGCATTTCATACAGTGTGGAAACCACTTATGGAATAAAATTGTTTGTTTCCTTATTATAGAAAATAATTAAAAACTCGGGGACACGTTAACTTGTAAATTTAAATGTGCGGTTTTTAAAGATAAATTTCAATGTACAGGGTGATTCATGCAAGTCTGACAACGTCCATAATCCTTATTTTTAATGAAACACCCTGTATATTTTTATGTTTTTAAAAGATTCTTAAAAAACTGATTTCAACGAACTATATCATGTGGAGTCTATAATGAATATTATAAGGTGAAATTGTGAAATTAATAATTTACCAAGTGGTATAGTATTATTTTAAATTAGCCAAATACAGATAATGCACTTCTACTTTAAGTGTCAATATAATGGAGAAAATTTATGTTTAGTAACCTTGTTAACATTGTCTGTCATAAATAGGTAAAAACTGTTTAGATATTCTGCTAATTAAACTAAATCGGTAAATAATGCGGATTGTTATCAATCAGTTGTTGGTGTGTTGACATTTTACATTAAAATAATACATTCCTCATTTAAAGCTAATTTCTTGCAGAAATAAAATGAATTATTTGACTTAGACCCACCGAATTGAGATTTTAATGATGATCGGTTAAGGGGAGAATTTTAGAAGTCAATTTGAAGTAGCAAACTTATTTAATCAGAGGTATCATCAGTTGCCTAATATTTCACAAGGTACTATGTCTAAAATGTATGCACAATTCAGAGAATTTGGACTTGTCAAACCACTAATAATAAATAAATTAACTTTTGTGCAGGAACTAACAGAAGACGATGCAGATCGTAGAATGGATTTCTGCGAAAGATTGATCGATACAGTTTACTCAAATAAAATAGCTCTTGGCACAATTCTTTTTTCTGATGAATCAATATTTACATTGAACGGAGAGGTAAACCGACAAAATTGTAGATATTGGTCAGCGGAGAATCATCATTTGATGCGTGAGACGCACACTCGGTATCCTCAAAAGTTGAATGTTTGGTCAGGTATTATAGGAGATCATAGTATTGGTCCTATATTTGTAGATGGTAATTTGACAGCGGAAATATATTTAAGCATGCTAAAAGACGATGTTCTTCCTTAGTTGGCTAACTTATATTCCAATCTAATAGATCCGACCCTACCGCATGAAACTGTCTGGTTCCAGAAGAACGGTACACCCCATTATGCTTTAATAGTGAGAAATTACTTGAATAGGAACTATTGAGTGTCCAGCTAGGTCGCCAGATCTTACGCCTTCTGGATTTTTTTCTTTAGGGTTATCTTAAGAACAAAGTATATGCAACACAACCAACTAGCATTGAAAACCTCAAAGAATGGATAACTACAGAAATACAGAATATTTCACCTCAAACTTTAAACAAAGTTCGAAACGAGTTTTATAAGAGACTCTATGAAATATAGGAGACTCTATTTTCTATGAAAAACGTAACAATTCCCTGTATAATTAAAAAAAGCACAATAAAAATGAAAAATTGCTGAGATATTTTTTGTTGTCATTTTTGGAAATGAATGAATGATATTCCCAGTTTTCTTTATATCGAATACAGAATGAGTCAAAGCACAAGTACATCATTTTCTCAGTAATTTTAAATATAATTCCCTATATTTTATATTACTTTCAAAAGTTTCCGTTATCATACTTCAATTCTTATTTGATATACTTATGTATATGTCTAAATTTATTAGTTTTTGAGATATTTTTATTTTTCAAAGCAAATTATTAATTAGGCATCTAAATTTTTACAAATTTTAAGTAAGCCATAACTGAATTGTCTAAAACTGACAGTTCACTATGACTGATTATTAATCCGGTAATCAATGTACCAATATTATAAATTACAAAAGAAAAACAGTCTTTTATTAATAAATTTTACAAAACAATACGAACGTATTGTATTGTAAAAGATAAGAGAATCAGACAACATTTATGGAAACATTTAAGAGTACTTTTAATATAAAAACTGCTTTTTAATTTAACTATCAGACGACCAGTTTCGCTTTCTACAATATGCAAAGCATCCTCAGGTCTCGATACAAAGTTAAACAAATGCTAAAATAATAAAAACCCATATTAGGGTGTTGTCTAATAACGATAAACAAAGTAGATGTTGTAAATTACAATAATTATGCCAATATTACATGTCTGTGGTTTTATTTAAATGAGTAAGTTGAATAAAAGGTATAAAAGTTTTAAAAGTTTAAACAGACAAGGTAAGGCCCACAAATTGTTATAAAATAGTCTCTTCGATTGTAATAAATTAATAAATGAGCAAATAAATAAAATAAACATTACTTACATGCCGGTACTCTATTAATTGATGAATGGTAGAACATGGTTGAAATTACTATGTATTGTTGAATGGAGAACTCAATTCTATTATTGCAGTTGTTTGGCAGTAAACGGGAAGTTCTTGAGGAGATAGATTTGATCCAATGAAGAAGAGATATGTGTATGATTGTTTGTTAAATGAAAGTGATGTAATATACCATTGTGTTATTAAAAGTTATTTACACTTATTCGAGAGATATAGTTTTGAAATGTGTGTTATTTATTGAGTAATTGTTTTATGAAGGTGACAGTTTTATGATATAATCATATATAGCAATCATCATAGCTATTTTAATTTTTGAGGCAGTAGCTCTAAATAGTTGTTTTAAGCTGCATTCAAACGATTCTCTTAGATTCTTAAGCCATAAAATTCGTCTTCTTCAGATGCTTCTTCTGCCATCTATCTTTTCGTGCATTATGAGTCGCAGGAGGATGCCATACTTCTCGCCCCGCGACACATGTCCGAGATACTATAGCTTTCTTTCTTTAATTGTAAGTTCAACTTTTTTCTCTTTACCTATTCTTTTCAGTATTTCATTGTTCGTTACTCGATCATACTCAGAAAACCCTCATAATTTTTTATAGGTCTACATTTCAAAGTCGTTAAGTCGTCTCATTGTTTCTAGATTTAACGTCCATGATTCCACTCAATAGTATAGGACACTGTATACGTAACCTTTTTTTAGGTGTACTTTAAGAGCTAGTGTTAAATCTTTGCCACATAGGACCTTTTTCATTTTTGTAAAATTAAAACGTTCTTTTTCGATTCTGACTTTGATTTCTGCAGTGTAGTCATTATTTTCTGTTATAAGTGTTCCTAGGTAAGTGTACTTTTTAACTCTTTTGATCTGCTGGTCCTCTACTATCAAGATTTCGTTAGGATAGTGGTTGTTTTTACAAATTTTTATAAATTTTGTCTTTTTGATAACGAGGGAGAGTCCGTACTCCCTACTACACATTACTATTTTGCTTATAAGTCTTTCCAGGTCTTGTAAACTATGGGCTAATATTACTGTATCATCTGCATATCTGATGTTTCTAACTAAAACTCCATTTACTCTTATGCCGACTGTTTCATTTTCCAGAGTTTCTTAAATTTCCTCTTCAGAATAAGCGTTAAATAATAGAGGGGATAGGTAATAGGTAAAAAGTGCAGCCTTGCCTGACTCCTCTCTTTATTTACATTTCATTAGATGTCTTTTCTTTAATTCTTACTATTGCTCGCCGATTGTAATAAAGGTTTGTTATTAGCCTCAAATCTCTTTCATCCAGTTTTTTTTTTTAGAATTTCCATGAGTCGGTCATGTTTTACTTTTTGAAACGCTCTATTGTAGTCTATAAAATAGGCGTTTCGTTCTCCAAGCCCATATGGTCATACGTTAGGGTAGCATTTTACTGGCCAATTTTTGCATTGAAATCACCCATGATTACTTTAATATCTCTAGATGCTATGAGATGTACTGTTTTGGAAGTTCACTGTAAAATTTTTCTATATCTTCCTAATTTTTTTCAGTAATGTCTTCATTTTGTCAATAAAAAACTAAGCATTTATAAATAACCATACCTATTACCCTACATCAAAAAATGTTTCAGATGTTAGGCCATAAACTAATAAATAATATTAACTATAAATTTCAGATTCCTGGCTCAATTTTCTCATCTTTCTTCATGATCATTTTTCTTCATCACCCCAGAAATCAGACAGTGAAACTTCTCTCCAATCTTTCTTTCCTCTCAACACTATGTTTACAATGTTTCTTTCATTCTTAACCTATAAATTATAAACTAAGAAATAAGACAATTTTATTAAATTCTGGTGATCAATGCGAAAACGTTACTGGTCCATTTCTTTCAATTTATCTATCAGGAAACTTATCGTCAAGTTCACCTTGATAACTGTTAACTGTTAAAAAAAGTAAACTGTCAGTTTACTTCAAGCACCAGCAGTATATATATATATATATATATATATATATATATATATATATATATATATATATGTATTTGCATACTTTATTTTATTTACAAATTTTACTGAAGTAAATATTTCTTCGAACTTCACGTCGAACCTTTGTCGTTAACAGACGTGTTTAATAGCTAGCCTAATTACACCTAGTTTTTTGCGATAATATTTATATTCAGTTGATAAAATTGCAATAAAGTGTAGTGTTAATATAAAAATAAATTTGAACTACTTGGAAAAAAACTGTAAGTAGTATTTATTATAATATAATTAAAGATACTTATATCAAAACAAGTTCCTGCTACCGGATTTATCAACTCCACAACTTTTGGTACCTCATTACCGATTCTGTTGTGACAAACAGGACCGTCTGAAGAATAGAGGTACCAAAATATGAATAATATTTTTAAAAATGGATGAAGATTCTGTTGGTTCTGTTTCTTCTCCTAACAATAATCAACCATGTTCATATTCCAACGCTGTTACTTCATTTAAATATCCAACCAAAAACCAAGCCATTGTCCTATCTGCTCTCAATGGAATAAAAATAAATGAATACGTGATAGCAATAGGAAATATAGTAAAACCAGAAAATATATTATTTGCATCCCGCATCTCAAATAACAGAATTTGTATTTATCTCTCCAATACCGAAGTCGTCAATACATTGCTGAAGACACATACATCAATATCCATTAATGATTCAGAAGTTGAAGTAAGACGTCTAATTACTCCTGCTACAAGACTGGTCATCTCAAATGTCTGTCCCACCATACCAAACTCAGTACTTGAAGTTGAGCTGAAAAAATTAGGACTTAATACTGTATCCCAGATGACTTTTCTGCGAGTTGGAATGCCGGACACTGCCTATAACCATGTTTTAAGCTTTCGAAGACAAATTTTTATAACTCCTATTGAAAATATCACTATCCCAGATTTCATTACAATATCCTTCGACAACACCAACTATCGAATTTATCTATCCACTGACTTAAATTGTCCTAAGTGTATGTCAAAAGGTCATCGCGAAACAGACTGCCCTGTTCTATCACAATTGACATCAACTGAAACGCCCATTGAATCTCAATCTACAATATCACTTCCGTCTAAACCTCAAAATCTTACAACAGAAGCAGAAAATCCTATTAATAATACCACTAACTTTCAAATAACAACAGAAGATATTCACAACGAAACGACAAAAAATAACAATCCTATTACTTTGAACACTGATGCCTCCCATCAAAAAACAAAGAGACAAATATCTACTGACTCTCCTGAGATACATGAAACGCCACCCGATCCAACAATTTTTACCAAACCCAAAAATACAATTAAGCGGCCAAAATCATCACAATCTGATATCCTCGAGTCACTTGAATCTATTAAAGGTAAAATCGAATCTAAATACCCGACATTTCCTCTTAAATTTACAGTTCTTTGTGACGCGATATGTAACGCATTAAACTCAAATTATCCTACCCCCATAGTAGAAAATTACACAACCGATATAAGTTCTTTTAAAGAGATACTTCTATTCGCCCACGACCATATTCCTGATCGCAAAATAAAAAATAAACTAACAAGACTTCGAAAAAAGATACAATCCTTAGTTACCGATTCATCCTCGGATATTGAAAGCGATAACTCCCTTTCCCACGTTGTAAAATAAAATGGATAATACATTTATATTACAGTGGAATCTTAATGGTTATTTTAATAATTTAGAATCCCTTAATCTACTTATAAACGACCTTTCTCCTCTTATAATATGTTTACAGGAAACCCACCTTAAAAGTAATAACTTTAATATAAAAAATTATTCCCATTTCCTTAAAAATCGAGACGCAACATATGCTAGTGGAGGTGTTGGTATTTTTGTAAAAAATCACATTCAGACCAAAGAAATTAAGCTACACACTAATCTAGAAGCTGTAGCTGTATCAGTGTCATGCAATATCAACTGCAGACCTATTAACATATGTAACATTTACCTCCCTCATCCAAATGAAAATGTACTTGAAGAATTACATCGCTTAATCGATGATATTCCTTCTCCCAAACTAATACTTGGTGACTTGAATTGTCATAATATCACATGGGGTAGTATAAAAACAGACAAATGTGGTAGACTTCTTCAGAAATTAATAGACAATCAAAATCTAATTTTAATGAATACTGGTAAATCTACTCATTTCAGCTCCCACAATAGTACTTTTTCTGCCATCGATATTTCATTGTGTGATCACACATTAGCTACAAGTTTTTCTTGGAATAGTCTTGATTATCTATATAATAGCGATCATTTTCCTGTAACAATTGAAACCATTTTGCATGATCAACCAAATATTCCTGTTTACCAAAAATGGAAATTAAACTCAGCAAACTGGGACTTATATAGAGATCTATTAAATAATTATCTTACGAACTTTATTCTAGAAGATAGCATAGATTCATCTCTTTATCATTTCAATGATACTATAGTAAAATGCGCTAATATTGCAGTGGGAAAAACAAAACCTTGTAAACGAAAACCAGTACCATGGTGGAGTGAAGAAATAGCCTTAGCTATGAAATCTAGCAAACATGCTTTCAATGTTTTAAAAAGACATAAAACAACAGAAAATATTATCAATTTTAAAAAACTTAGAGCAAAAACTAAATATCTTATTAAGAAAAGTAAAAAAGAAACATGGTCAAATTATGTCTCTACCATAAATTCATCAACACCTATGACTACAATCTGGAATAAAGTTCGTACATTAAAAGGTGAACAAAACTCAATTCATATTAACACTCTTTATTATAAAAACAAATTAATATCTTCCAAACAAGAAATTAGTAATATTATGTCAGATGTATATAAGAATAATTCAAGCAATGCAAACTTCAATCCCGCATTTTTAGATTTCAAAAATAAACGTGAAATGACAGATTTATCTATAATAGATAGTGATAATCCACTAAATTTCCCCATCACATATCAAGAATTTGAAGAAGCTCTAGATAAATCAAAAAACACTTCATCGGGTCCTGATAATATACCAATCATATTTATCAAAAACTTGCCGTACATAGGAAAATTAATTCTCTTAGACATTTTCAATCACATTTACCTTAATAAAAAATTTCCTTCAATCTGGTCTGAATCAACAATTATTCCCATATTAAAACCTTTCAAATCAAAAACTGACCCCCATTCCTATAGACCAATTTCTCTTACAAATAATACATGCAAACTACTAGAAAAAATTTTAAATAACAGATTAATGTGGTTTCTTGAAAAAAAACCAATTATTAAGCCATATCCAAAGCGGTTTCAGAAAAGGCAGATCAACTCATGATGCCTTAGTAGCTATTGACAATATTATATGTGAGTCCTTTAGAAATAACCAGAAAGTAATTGCCATATTTTTTGATATAAATAAAGCATTTGATACTGCATGGAGATACAACATTTTACAAACCATGTCCAATTGGGGTATCCAGGGAAATTTTCTTGCCTTTGTAAAACATTTCATGAATAATAGGATATTTCAAGTACGTGTAAATGGAATTACCTCAAAAACAGAATGTCTTGAAAACGGTATTCCACAGGGCTCAACCTTAAGCCCCACTTTATTCTTAATAGCAATTAATAATATCGCTCAAGAGGTAAAGCTACCTTTGAAAGCAGGTCTGTATGCAGATGACTTAGTTGTATATACTAGTAGCTGTAATATTACACTAGCCTCAAACATTTTGCAATCATTTCTGCATAAACTAGAAGACTGGTCCCAAAAGACTGGTTTTACGTTCTCAGGTGATAAATCTCGTTTCATCGTATTCAATAAAAGAAAAACTGATTGCAAAACAACACTTACTCTAAATGGTATCAACCTAGAACAAGTAGAGAGCATTGACTTTCTTGGTCTAAGACTGGACAGTCAGTTAACATGGGCAGAACATATTAAAAAGCTAGTCGTATCCTGCCAATCTAAAATAAATCTCCTTAAAATGCTATCAAAGCGATCTTGGGGAGCGGACACCATAAAATTGCTGCATACATACCAATCATTAATCCGAAGTAAACTGGATTATGGTGCAATATGCTATTCAACTGCGAGTAATTATATACTTAAAAAACTAGACATTATACAAAACACATGTTTAAGACTAATTCTGGGTGCTTACCGAACTAGTCCTGTTTCAAGTTTTCAGGTTATCCTAAATGAATCTCCCCTATCAATACGAAGACAACACATTTCTTTAAATTATGCCGCGAGATTGTCTTCCAACCCTAATAACACAAATTATCCACTTCTTTATAAAATATATCCACCTACTCATTGCCATCAACAAATTAAATATCCACCCCTTAAAGAACGTCTAACGAGATACGGTTTTGACATGGAACAGCTCACACATTCTTACCCTACACAACGAACTATACCTCCCTGGACTATTAATTTCCCCACTATTGATCTATCCCTCACGGCCTATCCAAAGAGTACCACAAATCCCATAATCATTAACAAATTATATCAAGAACGGATATTAGAATACACTGGCCATAACAAGATTTTTACCGATGCGTCAAGAACTGAAAACGGACACGCAGCGGCCTATATTCTAGGAAAGTCTGAATATGCAGTTCGCATCCCTCAATTCTGCAGCATTTTCACGAGAGAAGCAATCGCCATTTTAAAGGCTTTAGACATGTGTAAGAGTCATGCAAGCTCAGATTTTCTTATCATTACTGACTCTTTATCTGTTCTTCAGAGCTTAAGGCAAATATATCCAGTACATGCTATCCTGCAACAAATACAATTAGCACTTTATCACCTACAAAACAGACACGTTAACGTTACATTTCTCTGGGTACCATCACATACAGGTATCGCAGGAAATGAAAAAGTAGATGAATTAGCAAAGAAAGCTGCTACTGACGAGCAAACTGAAATTATGACTACAATTCCATTCAGTGATATCCAGCTCAATATTAAACAGCACTGTGTAAAAAATTGGCAACAAATGTGGAATTCTACTAAGGCTAACCTTAAAAACGTGAAAACTAGGATTGGCACTAAACTACAATTTCCAGAAAACAGAAGGCAACAAGTGATTATAAACCGACTAAGAATTGGACACACAGCGTTAACTCACCAGCATCTCATAACAAAAGAACTACCACCTGAATGTTCCTATTGTGAATGTCCAATAACTGTTCAACATGTATTGATTGAATGAATCTCTTTATTCCTACGAAAGAGCCATCAACAACGTACCAGAAGAAGCAAAGAAACTTAAAGATATTTTAAACAGTAATGTATCTAATACAATCAAATTCCTTAAGGACATACGTTTACTACACAAAATTTAAGTTATATGTATCTCTTTGTAATTTGTAATTTATTATGTGTAATTTGTAATAACAACTGTAAAATCTGTAAAACCCGCTAATAACCTTTAATCGTTGATGCGGAAATTCTAAATAAAAAAAAAAAAAAAAATAAAAAATATTTCTTCAGAGCAAAACACTCATATTGCGTAAGTCTCAAAAACATATGTTTGATTTTTCTTTAACATACTTTCATTTTTTTTAACAGTGAATAAATGTTATCCGTCAGTAAGAACGATTTGTCCTTGACCACAACACCCGCCCTGACCATTTATATGCGTTTCTGATAAATGAACTCGGAAGGTTTGAAAGAGCGGAAGTGCATTATGTTTGATGGATCAGGTGTGCCAACATGAAAACCTTCTGATTCTCAACTTCCTGTGAAGGCTATTTGTAAATAGCCAGAGTTTCCATCTTTCTGTAAATAAAAACGTTTTAATTTTTTTTAATAAAGTGTATGGCGCAGCTGGTGGCCGACACGTTTCATTTCGTAACTTAGAATTGAAGTTGTTTAGGATATTTTTTGATATTAACCGACAAATTGTTTGAAGGAGCTAATTTATAATTATAGTGAAAATGGTATTGTAGATAAATAAAACATGCAGTAACAATATTTTAGTAAAACATGATTATTTTAGAAACAAAATAAAAAACAAACACACACGAGTTACAAGCTGTTTCCAACAAATCAAATAATTTTGCATAAGATACTTTTTAATCCTAACGACGGTTTTTAATAACAACCACATCGATTTTTTCGACAAAACTAATTATATTATTTTTTTATTTTTTAGATCCAATATAAGACCTGAAGGTTTCTTTTTATTTCAAAATGCTCTCGCACCGATTGCTTTTATTACTTGATACAACTTTTAAACGATAGTCACCTGCATTTTTATTTTCTTTTATTTTTAGTGTCTCCTTCATTCCTCCCTATTAAATATGTTATATATAAACATCTATCTAAACAAACAAAATATTAAAAATTTGATGTCGTTCTAAGGGTAAAAACACCACCCTCCGAATTTTATACAAGTAGCATGGCTGTTTGTCCACAATATCGAGGCCAAAGTATGTCATCCGTCAATTTGGAAAATATAACCGCTTAACCACTTTTTGGTATAATCACACCACGCTATTTTTTAAAATAATCTTTTTTGAAAACGATTTCTGGAGTAGAAATTAAAATATTAAAAAACAATAATTATTAAACGTAATTCTCATTACAATTGATTGTGGCTTAATGTCATACAAACATAATATTTAACTTGCCACATAGACATGCCTCAAGAAAAGAGTTTTAGAATCTTTTTAATGTAAATTTTTTAGTGTAAGATGCGCTTATCTCTTTATTTATTGTTTCATACATTATATAATGCTGAAACCCGTAACAGTTTATCCTTGTAGTAACCTTGAATCAAAATTTGGGATATCTAAGGTACAAAATTATTTTCTCATCCGTTAGAACTTCCACCTCGTGACTTCTGACAAGACCCGATAACACAATGCCACTAAACTTGAGTAATTATAGAGCCATCCTGTTTCCGCTCTACAATTATTAGTACTGTATCAGAATTCTAATTGCTGAAATTTCAATTAAATAATTCTAATCTAGGTTTAATTAAACTTCGGGTCTGGGTTTTGTTAAATGCAAGTCGAGACTCTGTCTCATGAATAATAAAATAAAACATGCTTGGCCGCAAAAACGATCCGTGATTACGATTTCAGCGCTTGTAATAATTTTAGAATTTAAAATGGCCGACTATGGCTGAATTCTAATTAAGGTGAAGGCTATGTGGCATAGTTGCTGCGATAGTTGATTTTGCATGTCAAGTATGCTGCAGACGTTGGTCTCAGCGCCGATAGATACTTCATCCTCTGCGTCATAGCTGGCTCTTAAATGTACCTTTCCGGCAAAATGTAAATTAACTAAATTATTAAATAAAATTTACCCCCGATAGTATTTTAAAATTTTAATGGGTTAATTCTGGTTTCCATCAGGAAATGAATAAAAATATTTAATCGCAAAGGCAGATCTACAACAAATTATCTATAGACATCGAAGCGAGTATAATTAAATCTATTCTACATACTTAAAAAGTCATTTTCTCAGTTTTTGACATACAAATTGTTTTTAATACATTAAAATATCTTTCTCTAAAATACATCTAATTTTGTGAAAATGTTTAGCAATATAATGTTGTTTTTATTAAAAAACCTTACAAGTAAAAATCAACCCTTCACAACATATATATAAAAATATTGCTCTCGGTGAAACAACATTCCACAAGATTGCAGTTCTAAGTGCAATATCATTGCAATATATCGTCCCTACCCTTTCAGAAGAGAAAGATAACTCCTTTTTAGAGAATCCTAAATTAGAGCCGTAACAAATGGAAATCGTTTCATATGTTTTATATTAAATGTTTAATCCTTGATAGATTGATAAAAAACTAAACTGCTTACTGTTTTTGTCTTTTCAAATAATGACATTCGATACTTTGCTTTTTGTGTTAATCGACGATTTGTTTTGGTACAATGTTTCAAAATTGTAAATGTGGCATATTTTCGTGAGTTTATATTGGCACAGAATAATAAACAATTAGAATGAAAACTCTGCATGAAAAAATAAGTACGCGCATCTCGTTCGCACAGGCGAAATTAGCCATGTTTTTAACGGAACCAGTGCTGTTTAGTGACATTTTATCTGGTGTGTATAGAAAACTAGCTATACGAATCAACAGAGGAGTTCGCCAGGGAGATGTTATCTCACCAAAGCTATTCACACTTGGACTTGAACACTTGAACTGGGCAGATAAGGGAGTAAATGTTAATGGAAGAAAACTGAGGAGTCATTTCGGATACGCTGATGACATTGTAATATTCGCTACAAGATTTGAAGAACTACAAACCATAATGACGCAACTATTTCAAGCTTCGAAAATAGTAGGTCTTAAGATGAACTTGGAAAAAACAAAAATAATGACAAATACACCGAACATTACAGACATAACGTTGAACGACATAAATTTAGAAACAGAAAGCCAATAGATGTACCTGGAACAGATAATGAAAATTAACAAAGAAAATCAAACTGCCGAAATTACCAGAAGAATAAGGTTAGCGTGGACAGGATTTGGAAAACTGAGTTGGATCTTAAAAAGCACTAAAATAGAACAGTATTTGAAAACCAGAATTTACGATCAGTGTATCCTTCCTATACTCACATATGGTTCACAGACATGGAGACTCACCAAGTCTAATATGGATAAAATAGTAAGTCTAATATGGTAAGTAAGTAAGTCTTATATGGATAAAAAAGTACAAAGAGCGATGGAAAAATCAATGCTCGGGGTGAGACTTAAAGACAAAAAACAAACAAATGGATTAGAAGGAAAACTAAAGTAAAAGATGCATGAGAACATGTGCTGCCAAATTAAAATGGAGCTTCGCAGGACACAATGCCCGACTGAAGGATAAGAGATGGAACCACGATATACCACAATGGAGGCCATGGTTAGGAAAGAGAAGCAGAGAAAGACCACAAATGAGATGGGCTGATGACATTAAGAAGATCGGAGGACATAACTGGAAGCAAGCGGCGCAAAATAGAAGACACTGGATTGATTTGGGGGAGGCCTATGTCCAAAGTTAGATTACTTAACCTTCCGCAGATAACGTGAAACATTTTAAAATTTTTGATAACGTCGGTCTAACAAACCGACTTTTTCTAAAATTAAAAAAAAATAGAAATTTAGCTGTAGGTGATAAATATTTGTAATAATATAATTGTGTATATTATTCTCTATACAAATATATAAAATTTATAATTTTTTTGTTATTTTAATAATTTTAAGGAGATATTAAAAAAAAGTGTCATTTTTATGAACAGTCTTTTAATAAAATCAAAATAATTATAACAAAAAAAATAAATTCTGGTTTCACTAAAACATAAATCAGTTACTTGTATGTTAATAAACAGAGAAAATAAAATTTTACTCTCAAAATTTTCACAGATCACTGAAACTATTCCAAATTTTGGGCACCATAATTTTCAAAACAATGCCTGGATATTTTCGCCACCTTGTAGTTCCATCTTTACCGATAAGGCAGGGTATTCTTGAAGTACAAGCGGTTTCTTCAAGAATAGGTAAGTTTTGTTGATTTTCAAACTCCTCTTCAGAGTATATATCCTCAATAGTTTCTATAATATGGTCGTCTATCAAACTCACATCATCATCATCTGGTTCTGCCTCTGAATCATTTAAAACTTCCCCATGAAGCCGCAACAGCCATTCTTGTTCCCTCTCGTAATTCATTAGAAACGTATGCCCTAAAATATAATATAAATCAATACCGCAAACAAAAAATCAAAAAAATTAGTCTTACCTCAAAATGTAACGGCAACTATAACGTCGGTTTGTGGGACCGAATCGTGTATAATACTGAAAATTCTTATTAAACGATACACGCTGTCCACTTGCTAAACTATAACTGAATAGATACAAGCACGTTCGAAAGGTACTATGAGGTGCAGATTGAAATAAAAATTAGCAGCGCTTAAACCGCGAAAATTTAAATCAGTCGGTGCGAGAGACATAACGTTATCAGCCGAAGGTTAAGGCTGAAGAAGAAGAAGAAGCATAGAAAAATATACCCGATTTAATTTATTTACGACAACTATAGACACAATATGCACTATTTTATTTGTACTTTTAGTTGAAGAATAGATTAAATTATTTCAAATGTACTAAATTATTAATCTCTAAAAATTTAAATTACGGTTTTGTCGTAGCTTGTCACAAATTTCTCAATTCGAGCCTAGTTTCCGTTTAAAAGATGGCGATCGCGTACTGACAAACTTCAAAGGCGGCTTTTGAGAGTGGGCATTCAGATTGTTATTTATTATATGATGTTTAGTGCAATGTTTTAAAATTGCGAATGTGGCATTTTCAACATTTCATATTGGTGTAATGTTAACACATTTATATTCTTAATTGAAAAAGAGTAAAATTAAAATAATTTTAATGTTCTTACAAAGTTTATTACAAATCATTTAAATAAAAATTAAAGTTGTAGGATAAAATGGGAAAATTATGTTTAAAGAAATTGTCAAAATTATTTTTATGAAAGTATGTATTGCTCGAAAATTAATGTAATTAGAAACGTAAAAAACATTAATTGTGGAACTTCACGTCCTGTAGATATCTCAAGTTCTCAGTCATGACCCTCAATTGTTGTAAAATAATGGTAAATTAAAAGTTTTAAATTTTTAAATTAAACGTTATCGTTATCTTTAGTTGCGTCAGGTTCTGGGAAACAATATCCGGCAGTAATAACTGTTCGTAAAGATTGGTAATATTGGTGGTATGGTCTAGGTATTAAGTTTTGTTCACATAGTGACAAAAGATTTTTTTTCTTCGCATTTGTGACTGGGAGCCGTTCTTCGTATGCTTTAATAGGGTTTATACTATTTTGTTTGCCTCTTTTTTGTTTGATTTCAAGAGATAAAAAGTTTCCATTAATGCTAGTCTTTATGAAAAGTTATTTTCATTTTGCCGGTACTACTACCATATACCATTATTATATTTAAGATTATTATTTTCATTACTTGTTTGCTCTTCATCTTTTACTTCATATTGATTTTGCTTGTTCGTTGGTTTTATTTTATTTTATAGTGTAAATGTCACCTGTCTTTGGTTGAAATCTAAGAAGTCGTCATAAGGTAGATATGTCACTGAAAACGAGCATGACTAAGTGCGTTTAAGTCTTATAATTTGTGCCCATCCTTAAGGGTGTATACAGTGGAATTTTTTAAGTTAGATTTAATTTTTGAATGTACTGATCATCAGAGCATGATGTCTGATTAAAGATGATCAAATGTTACAAAAAAAACTTAAAACTATCTCCTGTTGACATCCTGTAGCGAAGAAGCTGACAAGAGAAACTAATAAAAAGCTTCTCGTTCACAACACTCCACGGAGACCACATTGTTCAATTTGGGAGCTTCATTGGAGGTCGGTAAAAATATAAATAATATCAACTATAGATTAAAGATAGATAGTTAAACTATAGATACGAAATAGATAACAAAATATTTTATAGTTTGACAAAGAAAACCAAGAAACACGGATTACAGCTTAACTGTACAAAAAATAGGCGCCAATTTTAACCTGAAACTCATAACGAAACTCAAGATTAAATAAACTAAATAAAAATTTCTCTCAAAGACATTAGAAAAACATTAGGAAATCATGAAAATCTGCATATTTACCCATAAGGGGTACAAAAAGATTACATATGCAGTAAAATACTTCAAAAAACATTTACGTCGTTTCTACAACAATAAAATAATAAATCTTGAAAAGTTGTTTATTAATACTAAAAAATAAATTTATTAACAAAACACATTAATAAAAAATCAGATATATATTAGACATACCGTCATCAATAGTCTTATAAATAAAACAGATTGCAGCTCTTGAAATAAAACCAACTCAAATGAACATGAAGTTTATATTAATCTCATAAAATATCACAAAAGATATTCGTTGAAAATTAATAAGATATTTCTGAAACGTAAAGCTTTTCATTTTGTTTGTGCTAAAATTTAATTACAGTAAATATAGAAATACTTCTCAGTCCTTTTTTTATGAATTAATAAATATAATACAAAGCAAAAATTATATAGATAGTAATAAAAAACTATATTACGTAATTCTTTCTAAAACAGTTCGGAACTAAACATAAAAGCAAAAAGTGGATAATAGACACATAAAAACTCAAATTCAAAGGTCAATGCCTGGTAGAATCACAGCTGCTAAAATCAAAGGAGTAGGTAGTCCTGTAGATTAAGAAAAAATGTATATTTTCCTTCTTCGTCAAAAATGTTGATAAAGGTGGTTGACAGAAAGGAGTGGTCTATGAATGTTTACCGCCAAAAAGTGAATTGCCCAATTATCGGCTCCAGAGTAGGACTCTACGGAAAGATAAAAGAAACCTTTCTATTTATTAAATTTATTTAGATTGACAAGAAATAGTTATTAACTCACTACCTAAATTGTTGCAGTTTTGATCACAACTAAACAGCAAGAAATATTGTCTATGACTATAAACATCATAGGCCATTTTCGACAGACAGCTAAGAACTCAGACTAAAATTGGGCCTGGTATTTCTTAATCTTATAACCTTCTTATAACCTTGTCAAAACTAGGGATGGGAAAAACCTACCGGTTTTAACCGAAAACCGGTTTTTTTTACTTCGGAATAACCGGTTTTATCGGTTGTTTTTGTGTCCCGGTTATAACCGGTTTTTTATTTTTAAAGTAAAAACCGGTTATTAGGTTATTAGGTTTGTTTCGATTCGGAAATCTACCGTTTAAATTTGTTATCATCACAAAAAATTTGATATTATTTTCAATACGTTTGTATTAAAATTTATTTGATACTTCCCTGTATTGTTTAAAAATTAAATACAAAGAATGAGAAATCCCGGAAATTCGTAATTGTAATTTGATCCCTAAACCATAACAATTAACATCATTGGGTATCGGCACGTATTGGTAACCATAAATTATTCACCCACTCTTAAAATTTTATGTATATATGGTAAATATTATGACCTAAATTAAATTCTGATCTGATGTGAGCCGCCTTTGGTCCCATAAAATTTGAATTATGGGTGTTTGGAATAATACGACCTAATTATTTAAGGTCTTTAACTTTTAAACAGCGTTTCTGCGATTGCCATACCAATAATCACTCTAAAATAGTTTCATTTTCATTCTTTCGTTAGTAAACATTTTAACATTTAAACCGCATATTTATAATAGAAGGCGATACTATTGGTTCTTACGTCACATATTTAAAGCATAAACGTGTTTTATTTATATAGGTAATAATGTTCTTTCGATAGTACTAATTTTGATCATATTGAAATCGAGTCGAATGAAGTATCGCAAGCTAAAGTTCATTGTTAATGTAACTTTGTAACCTATTGGATTAAAAAAACCGAAAACCGGTTTTTGGAAAAACCGGTTTTTTTTGGCCGGTTATAACCGCCAGGTTAAACCGTAAGCAAAAAAAACCGGTATAACCGAAAACCGGTGTTTTGCCAAAAACCGCCATCCCTAGTCAAAACTAATTAATTTTTGTGGAAGGAAATTGTAGTTTTGTTCTCATGAGAGAGTCTAAATTATTATATTAATTAAGGCTATGAGAGCAAGAGTGGGCTAACCCCAAATATTCAATAAAGCATTTACACGAACCAAGAATATTGCGTTTTTTTGAAATTTTATAAAATTAAAATATGATGCCAACAGGTAGTAATTGTTTATAAAGCATTAACAAATAACAAAAAACTCGAAGATTTTGCAGTAAATTTAATAAAAATATAAAAATTTAAGCTTTTTTGTGGATTAGACTGCTTTTGCATCAGTGTGCCTTAAGAAATTTAATAGGAATGTTGATTGGACCCAGAGTACAATACAATTAAACAATATAATATAAATAATATATATATATATATATATATATATATATATATATATATATTGATTCAACTATCTCTACCAGTCCCAAGATACTTAACAGACCACCTAAGACCCAGTTGAAATATAATGTTAAAAGAAGTATATATTGTATTTTTTAGGTGGTTTTATTGTATTAATTCAAGGGAACTTGAGAGGGGTAAAAAAATTAAAAAAAAAAATTTTTAAGATAGTAAACAATCTTTACCAGACCCAACAAACTTAACCGTTTTCCCAGACCCTTATATATGAAAAAGTATCATTCACTGGACGGACCCAGTCCCAGCAATGTTGCCAAATTTTTTGGCGCTAAAATGATTGGTAATGTGCGTTTTGTGGTTTACTTGTTAGTTATTAGCGGAAGTTAAAGTTCGTTATATGTTTTCCAAGATGAGCCAACGTAGTAAAATGTTAGTTCAACTAGCTCAAAATAATTTAAAGGGTAGGTGATATTATAATATAAGTGATATAATTTACTAATATTAGTGTTTTACAGATGTATATGAATTTCATAATTCAGAAGATGAAAATAATACAGGCTCTTTGACGACTGAGGTAAGCGATATTATTTTTTGACACCACTAAAAACAAATTATTAGAACCCGCTTAAATAACATACATAAATAAAGGCTTAGTTCTAAAACTTTTGACTTGGAGCACGTTTACATTAAAAAATATGTTTATGGGTTTAAGCCACAATAATTCGAATTAAAATTATATGTTTGTATTGACGTTTTGACTTCTTAACCGACAGTTGTTCATAAAATATTAAAATTTATATAAAACATCTGAAAGGATTTGTTTACTCCAAATGGCGGGTATACAAGTTGCCATCAATTGCAATTAATATAGATTAATTACGGTATATACAATCGTTTTACTAACACATTTATAGGGGCTTATTTCTGTAAACGTACTTTTTAATAAAAATATAGTTAATAATATTAACTACAATATTTATTTAAGGAACGCAAAGAACAGCAATTTTAGGTTTAGTTACTATAAACAGAAATTCCCGCTATTTCGCAGTTTATTTCTCAAATATAAATCAAGTTTAAGGTCAAGTCGTTCGTTAAAATTTTTTAAATATTAAATTTCAATAGGTATTTTTAGTTTATTTTAACCAACAAGCTCAAATTTCAATCGCTTGAACATATGATCTGTGTATTAAATACACAGCAGTGAAACTTGGAGTGATAACTGTTTATGTTTTTATAAATATACTTTTCCGGCTCCATTCAAAAACCAATAAAAGAAAAATTGTCTATTTATGCGTGTCACACTGGGAAAAACATCTGAAATTTATCCCTAAAAACTATTATATTGATATTTAAAAATATGTTTAATATGCAAATAATGTAAATAAAGGCATTTTATATAATAGTTAAAGATATAGTCCTATTCATATTTTAGGGTTTTGCTGGCATTATCTAAATAAAATACATAATATATGTTTAATTCATTTTGGTCACTATTAATATCATCTTGAATTTTCATAATATTTTAATAAAGAATTTTCTTTTTGAATTGAAACGTTTTTTTTAGTATATTTAAAATGCAATACGAATATAAAATTTGTTAATGTGAATGGAAAATAAGAACTTTATAAAACAAGGTGCAAAGAAATTAAGAACGCCTAACAAATAAATGACTAAAGAAATTTTTGTATTTTATATTCATTAACTGGTATTTATTAAAAACACTTTCTTTTTAAATTTTTTTTATTTGCTAGTAAATATTTCACATTTAATGCATTGTACTAAGCTAAAATAAAAAATTGCAATCTAGTACTCTACATTATTGAGTACATTGACGTGTTTTAAGAAACCTATGTTAATGATGATTTTTTTTGATATTTCTTTGACAAATAAAAAATCTATTTAATAATAATATGGATTCAAATAAAAATAAAAACTTATAACTATTAATATTTAATTTCCGAAAACAAATTTTCAACCCTGTCGAAACGCGTCTTCACTTCAGCTAGGTTTTCATTTGCATCGTTTCTGTAAAACACTTTTAGCTATGGATATTTATTATAAGTAGTATTAATAATTAATTAGATATAATAAATGTAAACGAAGGAAAAATAAAATTTTAAAATCGAAATGTATTCACAACTGTGAACGCTTCCCAAGATATGTCACGCAGAAAAGCATAACGCGTTTATAAATTTTACTCTTCAAAAAATTTCCCTAAAGGGGGCCTTATATGACAATTAATTCTTAGAGAGTAAACTCCAAAAAATTTTGCATATTCCTGATTTTTAATGAAAATATTAGTTCCGTTAATTTTATATTTATGAAAATATGAACTCATATTAGTGTGCAAGTACTAACGTTTTTATTTAAAAAATAAAACTTTTTTTTCTAGATATTAAATAAATTACCAATCGAAGATCAGGAAACCAAAGTGTATCATTATCTAAAAAATGTTCAATTGGGAGCTCCTGGTCAAAAAACCAATAATGCGAATTCTAAAGAAGGTCAAGAACAGAGCCTTAGTGTACAAATCCCGTTACAGTTATGTGAAAGTGAAGAATTTTGCTCTGAAAAACAAATATTAGGAGAATATCAAAACTTTAGTTTGCAAAATAATAATTTAAATATGCCTAAAATCAAAGTTCTACAAAATATACCAATTACAAAATGTTTAGAAAGATCAAGCGAAATACCTATTGATCTTTTTCAAGGTGACAATACTCAGATATTAAAAGCAAAATTTAGTATTAAAACAGACTATTCTCCAAATATAAAGAGTCCAGCTTTTATAGATAATAATAATAAAACCGACACATCAAGTAGCATTTTTAGTGATGCTACAGAAAGTAGTTACTATCCTGATTCATTTGCATCCAGTTATTCTCCTCAGGAAAAATTGTCGAAAGTAGGTACTCCGAAAAATGAAGACATTTTTTTGAAGACAATAGTTGAAACAAAGGTAAGTTATTTACTTTGGAAATTCCAACCCAATTTTAATCTACCTAGGAGACAAAAGTTGAACATAAGTCTGTTAAATTTAAAAACAAACATTTTCATATACAACATTTTCCTGTAGAAAATCTGCATATTTTAAAAACAAATTTTGCTATATATTTACAGAAAACGTAATATACCAGAATGCTTAATGTATTACTCGTTCTCTTGGGAAGACAAATTGAGAGACCAAAAATCAAGCATTTTTTCAAAATTCGTAAATAATGATGTCAAATTGTTTACACTTATTACAGATCATTTATAAATAGAGGGAATTTTTTTTAGTGTTTTTAACTGCTATTAATTTACACCATTAATTGTAAAGAGTTTTATAATTAGTGGATCCAAGTTATTAATTTAATTTTTTTTACATACACAATCTGGTAACAACAATAAATATAAAAGTGTTATAAATAAATTAAAACATGCTGAAAGGCATCTGTAAATTTAAATTACCTAGGTAGTTAATAGTTTTTAAGCGTATATTTTTCAAAACCTTTCTAACTACATAAATTTATAATAAAAATGTCTAAGTAGGGGAGACTGTGGAAACTTGATCGCTCTTTTTTGTAGGCTTATATCTTTTAACGTAGTTCATGGAATTAAAGGATAAAATATTTTGTATTGTATGTTAGTATTTAGTTTATTATTTTATCAAGAAGTATTTTTAATTGATCGTTTAACAAAAAGATTTTGGAAAAAAATCAGAAAAGAAAAATGGGATCAAATCTCCCATATTCCCGGAGACTTTATCCCAAGCTAATAGGAGACTTGCAAAGTTTTAGTCTGTCTTCATAAAATTATTTATTAATGAAATAGCTAACATACTTAAGTAACGTTAATTTTAATTAGGAACTTTAAACTTTTCGTGGTGTTTTTCAGTTCGTCTAAGATTGAAGAAAGTTTTACCTTTTCTAGATCGCTCTGATCCTATTCCTGACGCGAAGACCCTGCACCATGAAGATTAACTCTATTTGTCCCGTTGTTAAATAAAATTATCCATTTTCTATTGGCTGAATTTTTAGCCTCCTGAGTAACCACATGTTGTTTATCACGTCTTGAACAAGGCCTCACATTATCAGGATTCTCTCTATCTGTCACATAGGATGACGAATATAATCTTTTTCAATAAATATATTAGTATGTATTCACAGACCAGATTACCGTTACTCGAAATTTACTTAAAATATTCCTTCTTGAGAATGCTAATGGAAAAGCGCTACCGGGACACTCCGCGATTTCATAGATGGTCGGGGTTCGACCGGGATAATATGGGATCCAATTATCATAAGCTGAGTTGTAGTAACTTTTTAACGATCTGTATATTGTACGAGTACAGTTCAAAGGCTGCAATATGTTTGACGTGTGGGGTGGTAAGGTCCATAATATAATTACATTATTTTTGGCGAAATTGATTGCATCTAAACTCATTATGACTATCATGATTATCCATGATTAGAAGGCATTTACTTTCCTATAATGACGTTGCATATTCTTGGAAATGTAAATATTTTACAAAGTTTGTTGCGATCATCCATCCACTTTCATGGGTAACACCAACAGTTCCTGGTTGGCTATTGTTGATCATTCTAGCTTAGCAGTTTTTGAGGGGGAAAATCATGAACGGTGAAATATGGTTAACAATCGCGTTAATGCCACTGCATAATGTGACAGTTTCTTCTAGTTCTCCGCAAGTAACTGTTTCTATCTTCTTCTCACCTTTGGCAGAAATACTTTTTTTTAGGTTTATAGACATTAGTCAAACCCGTTTCATCAGTATATTGATTCGGGTCCTATGTCAGGATATTTTGCTAAAAATTTGGTTAGGTTTTCAAAAAATTTCATAACATTTACCTTGTCTATCCTGTCTGATAAAGTATCCACGGTCTCCTCTATTTTGGAATTATTTTTGAATTTAATTTGAACGAATTCATGGTTGACTTATATGGCTGAATTTCAATGACAAGAATTTATTTGTTACTACCTATTATTATCTAATATTGTTATTTATTCTTTTATTTTAGAAAGAATTAAGTATACCTGAAACTGCCTGTTTGCCTTTACAAAATAATTTTAATAAAAAATATTGCAATAACGGAAAAGCATTTTGTCCATTTTGTTATGAAGAAGTAGGTCATTTTGCGCGCCACCTCTTGAGAAAACATTTGGAAGAGGAAGCTGTTAAAGCTATTTCCAAATTACCAGCGCAAAGTATGGATAGAAGGCTATCAATTTTGTCTTTAAGAAAAAGGGGAAATTTTATAATAAACCAAGAAACAGACAAAAACTTTAAGCCAGTGAGGAATCCAGAAAAAAATTTGAACAGAAATAAAGAAAATAACTTTGATCGTAAAAATTACGTTCCATGTGTTTATTGCTTAGGTTATTACAAAAAAAGTTATCTCTGGAGACATAAGAAACAATACAAATCTAAAAATGAATGTGTTGAGACAAATTCAAAAATTCAACATTTAAGTGATGCTCAAACTTTCTTGATATGTACTGGTTTATTAGGAAACTTTTTGGAAAAAAGTCGGCTAAAACAGGAAGTTTTAAATATAATGAGACCGGATGATATTAGTTTTACAGCTAAGCAGGATCCGTTAATATGTTTTTATGGAGAATCCTTATTAAATAAACATAAGAGAAAGCAAATGAATGTAGTGGTTTCTTCTAAGATGCGCGAAATGGGAAGATTTAAACTTGCCTTGCAAAAATCAGGCACAATATCTACGCTAATAGAGGCATTGAAACCGGAAATGTACAATCACATTGTTGCCGCAGCTAAACTTATATCTGGTTATAACCCACTTAACAAAACTTTTAAATCATCTTCTCTGGCTCTTCACTTAGGAACAAGTCTAAAATTTTTATGTGATGTTGCCAGAAAAGCTATAGTAGTTAAAGAGCCTTTGTTTTTAATAGAAGATACTGCATTACGGACAGAAAAGCAAAAAGAAATATTAGAACTTCGTGAAATGATTGCAACTCACTGGTGTAATGATATATCTAGTTTAGCCAATAAGGTATTGAACCAAGCAAAGTGGGAAAAACCAAAGTTACTACCCGTAACAGAAGATATAATTATATTTAAAAATTACGTAATGGCAATTGCAAATAAGTCATACCAGAACCTTGTGGAAAATTCTAATAGTATACAAAACTTCAAGTTATTAGCGGAATGTACTTTATGTATAGTACTGGTGTTTAATAGGAAAAGGGTGGGAGAAGTTCAGTATTTAAGTATTGAAAGTTACGAAAGAAACGTCTCATCTGCAATTCAAGAAGAAAGCCAAAAAGCTCTTTCAGAGTTTGAAAAGACAATGTGCTCCTATTTTAAAAGAGTGGTTGTGTCTGGAAAAGGAAGTAAACCGGTCCCAATATTGTTAACAAAACAGATGCAAACTTTTATTGATCTTCTGCTTAAAATACGGAGGACAACAGAAATCATTCCAAAAACGAATAAATATGTTTTTGCTTATCCTGGCTCAAACGATAGATGGATAAGTGCTGCACCTCTTTTAAGAAAATTTTCACAGAAATGTGGTGCAAAAAATCCAGAACTGTTAACAAGTACCAGGTTCCGAAAACAAATAGCAACCATTTTACAGTTAACCAGTTTTGAAAATGATGAAATGGATCAAATTGCTCGATTTATGGGCCACACCCAAAAAACCCATTTAGAATTTTATAGGTAAGTTATAATACTACACAATTTGAACTGTAAAAAAATAAGTTGGGAACAACCATATTTTACGAATAATTGAAATTAACAATTTTATGAATAAATCTACCGTTCCATAAACCTTTTAAATTTAAAAACTTGCATCAAATATTTTTCAATTTTAAAAATAGTAAAATTAGTATAAAAATATTTAAATTATGAATCTAACGTTTGAAATTAAAAAAAAATGTCGCTGTTGTGCATTTAAATTTCCGAATAATAATTTATTCCTGAAACATATCTATTTCAAATTTTAAAAATGTTTTACTATAATGAATTTATTAACTCCATAGTTTGTTTAAACCAACTGCAAATGAAAGCTTTTACGAGGCGCTCTCATTTGACGTTTACAACGTTCTACCCAATCAAAAAAATAAGCAAAATTAATTAACTAATGTTATATTTTAGGTTAACAGAAGACGTATATCAAACAGCTAAAGTGGCAAAAGTTCTTTTACTTTTGAATGCTGGAAAAGGAAGCGAGCTTAAGGGAAAGAATTTAAAAGAAATAGAAATTACAAAAGATATTTTACTTTTGGAAGAAAATAAAGAAAACGATTTAAACAATAAAAATAAACAAAATACTGAAAACGAGGTCGAAGCAGAAGTGATAAATGTAGATAAATCTAATCAAACGGGTAAAATTTATGAAATAAAAAAAAAATTACAAAAATGTTACAAACGACAAAGGGAGAATACTGACCTTATTACTGAGAATGAGCCTTTGCATAAAAAAATATCTCGCGAAAAATGGACAGAAAAAAACAAAAAACTTGTGTTAACTTTTTTTGCTACACATGTAATAAACAAAAAGGCGCCAAAAAAACAGGAATGTATGGCTTTCATAAATTTAAATTTAAATTTATTTGAAGAAAAGGACTGGATCAGAATTAAAACTTTAGTTTATAACACCTATCGTTTAAAATAATTTTTTAACTTTTATTGTTCATTGTGATGCAATTTGTATAAAACTAATATTTTATAATTTCACTACATTTTGTTTTATATAAAATGTTGGTTTTATTAAATATTTAAATCTTGTTTTGTCTTAAGTGAATGTCGACAATTTAAAAATAAATAAATTTAAAAAAATTCCTAGTTATTATTACACACCTGCCATGTCATGATAGTTTACATTTAGGATAATAATTTTACTACATTTTATTTAAGTAATTTGTATTCCATACGCAAAATTATAAAATACTAATAGATATTTAATGATTCAAATAAATATATTTGAAAGATTTTGCTCCAATGGAAAAACAGCAGTAAAATAGTATCATAAATGGATACCTATCATATAAAAATTAAAGCAAATTAAATAAGCATTTTAAATAAGCCTGAACTTATATCACCACCGACACCAGAGAACTATTTAAATATATTAAAAAAAAATATAAAATTAAACACAGAATCGTTTTCCAAATTAACTCTAACTGAGGAAGGAACGATAGTTATCAAAGAAGATTATTAAGATTGGGTGAAAGTTTTATTGTAACGCTTTCGCTTTTGCTGTCAAACCCCCTTCCTTCCTTATGAGCACTGATGGTGATTTCTTATAAGGGCTGACGGCTTTTTCAAGCTTACTGCGAACTTACTATATTTATGCGCACTCTGGGTAATGAAGGTGCCCATAAAAGTAGCCTAATAATTACACGGGTGTCTTACACGTGTGTTAAGCGACTTTTTCCCGTTATCATCTGATCTCTTAACGTAATGTTAACAGAGTAGTGTAAAAGCGAAGATCCTCGAGCTTGCATCTTGGTCAGCGTCCAAGTTGCAGGAAGATCGGGGTGGCCTCTCCCGTGGCCTTTTTTGTTTTTATAATTTTTTTTGTGAATTTTTGTGTTTTTTAATTTTTTTTGGATTTTGTGTTTTTTTTTTTTAATTTTTTTGTGGTTTTTTGTGTAAGTAAAATTTTGTGGGAGATTTGTTAGTACCTAAAGCTTATTGTAACAAAAAAGGCCATTGCTTTTTATAATGAGAATAAGTTCAACAAAAGACAACCCCGAGGAAGAAGCTATAAAATCGACTTTTACGTTAAAGGCTTCCTTTTTAACATGTTTTAGATTTATCTTACCCTTACCTATAAAGCGATCAATAAAAAACATATTTTCCTGATTACAAACCAAAATCAAAGATAACCCAAAATCTTAAAAAATTTGAGACATACTAAATCTATCGTAACATAACAAACATTAGAGTACCCAAGTGATGGATAAAGGTTCCGTCGTCTCCCAACAGTCGCAAAATTACTTCTATTAAGTATTTTCCTATCTTTTCCCCTTTTTTATTATTAAGAGAATATAGCGGCTAATTTCGGATATTTTTATCAAATGTACTGTGTCATTAGAAAAAAACCTCAAATATTTCCATAATCCATACCGCAAAACTGTTGAAATCTACCAAATGTAGCCTCCAAAAGAACAACAGCCCGGAAGGACATTTACAAGAGCCTGTGGCGACGCTGCCTTAATTTTTATTTTAAATAATTTAATTGTTCTTCGTCTGCCTTCAATCACAAATATTAAAGCTGTTGATGTAAAATTCTCGTTGGCAACTTTAATGACCACAATACAATATAGAGAACTTCTAAAAAGTGATAGAGAACTTCTAAAAGAATTATAATTTTATATGCCTACTAAATAATTACAGCAACACCCATTTAAAGTAACAGAATTGTTACCGGTCCCAAGCCCGGATAAAGGAGGAGGGGGTTTACAGCCAGGTTAGCACTATACTGATAGATATTAAACCCATACAGCTCATAGAAACAGGATTATGCCTCGGA
The DNA here is from genome assembly GCA_918026665.1 of Diabrotica balteata. Classification (NCBI taxonomy): domain Eukaryota; kingdom Metazoa; phylum Arthropoda; class Insecta; order Coleoptera; family Chrysomelidae; genus Diabrotica; species Diabrotica balteata. The sequence continues at coordinate 98,080,439 of OU898276.1, read as the reverse complement.
ACAGGAATGATTTAACGACGACGACCAACGCGAGAAAAAGGACAACGAATTTATGAAAAACTTCGAAAAAAACTATATACTTCGAATCGGTAATTTGAAAGTAAAATCTCTTAAACACTCGAGAACAAGAAATTACGAAAGTGCTTATAGAAAAAAATATAGATATGTGTGCACTACAAGAAACCAAGATAAAACCAAAGGATTAAATCATGCTGGATGGGTTTCTCATGATTTATAGTGGTGTAGTGAGAGAAACGACAGCCAAAGAAGGAGTCGCCCTGTTAATACATAGAAAATTTTTACACCATGTACATGAACGTAAATAAGTCTTCGAACGAATAGTAGCAGTAAAAATTAGACTAGAAGACAAACCTCTGAATATAATAGCCATGTATGCATCTGAGAACAACAGAGATTAAACTACAAGAGAAAATTTCTTTGAACACTCAATTAAATTCTCATTAATGTTTTTGATCGTAAACTAACGTAGAAATCAATTATACAATACCTGAAGAAATCCTGCCAACCTAGGGTAAATTTACTACGATCACTTGCTTTTAAGAACTGAGGAGTCGACTACTCATGCTTACTTCACATATACAGAGCTATAATTCACTCAAAATTAGATTACGGGTCTACTGTATACAACTTGGCCAAAAAAACACTTCTTAAAACTTTAGATACTATTCACAATATAGCTATTTGAATTTCTCTTGGGGCCTACCATTCTAGCCCGATTTAAAGCCTTTGTTGTGAATCTGGAGAACTCCCTATCTCCCACAGAAGGCAATACCTAAGTCTATGTTATGCCGCTGCAGTTTCGGCAAACCAAAAGAAACTTGTAATTTACGATGTATTTGCTGACCGCTTCTCAACTAAATTTGATTCAACTTTTCGAACAGATCCTCCCTTTTATCACAGTATAAAAACATTAAGTCAACAACAATTTTCAATTCCCAAACAACTTTTACCTATCCTTCACTCCCATCCCGTCACCTTGGACAATACCTCTACCTAAATCCGATCTTATCCTAGCACAATTCAACAAAGCAGAAACCTTAACAACTATCATACAACAAGAATTCCATCGTATAATAAATGCAAATAGTGATGTGAATGAAATTTATACCTACACTTTAGAAAACGACGAAGGAATAGGAACTGCTGTGTACTCAAAACAATTCTCAGCCTCTTTTAAATTACCAGACATCACCACTATTTTCTTTGCTGAATTATTTGCCATCTTACAAGCTATTATTCACATACATTAGGAAAATAAGCAAAAAAGGATAATAATTAGTGACTCTCTTAGTTCGCTTAATGCCATACAATAGCTTTGTTGCAACTATCCCTTTCTAGTTCTTATTAAAATATAGCTTAAAAGAATCCTAGACGAAAACACAGAGTTGAAATTTTTGTTGGTCCCGTCACATAAAGGAAAAAAAAGGAAAAAAGGAAACGAAAATGTTGACGGGCCAGTTAAAAATGCTACAAGTAATCCAAAATCGAGAATATTTAATATTACGATACACACAGATAAAAACTCATTTCAAACAAGATTACAAGAACTTGGCAAGACAAATGAAAAGTACCCCAAGTAAATTACTAGGAATCAACTAAAGTGGACAACCATGGAAATCAAAATCAAGGAAGTGAAGAGAACAAGTGATAGTGACACGTTTGTGTATCGGAGATACGAAAATCACACACGAATGCTTGCTGAAGAGAAGAAACAAGCCAATTTGTGAAATTTGCAACTCTGACTTATCTATAAAACACGATAAATATAAAAGTGAACGAAAGAAACATTTCAGAAACAAACAAAAAGACAAACAAACAAACAGAGACCTCCAAAAACTGTTTAATTCCCTAAAGGACATCAATTTACTAAACGAAATTTAATTATTTATATTATTACTGAAACCTACATGTAAAACTATTAATTGTATAAACCTATTGTAACGCTAATAACCCTGAGAGGTTGATGCGTTTTTTTTGTCTTCCTAAATAAATAAGTCTTATAAATTAAAAATAAAAAGTATATGCCAGCAAGTAAGTATGTTATATAATTACTTTATCTAATCGTTTCGAATGTGCCTATAATAATCGTTTTAACAACGTAGGATCTAAAAACGTGTCGGTAGTCTGTAGTATGTACGGATGAGTAATGATTTGATATTTGATACCTTTAAAAATATTAAATAACAGTAACTACTAACATACAGCGTTGCCATTTTTTGGGTCTGAGAAAGTCTTAGCGGTTGTAAGAAGCAATTTAAATTATATACGATATACAGAAATGAACTGCGCTCCCTCTTCACAATTATCATTTGAACTAAAACTGTGTATAATGTGGTGTGTAACCGTCATACCAGCCCCAAATAAAATTCTCTAAAAATTTAGTGGCATGTACGGGGATGCATATGATATGTAAATAACGAAGAAAACGTTGCCAGACCTTTTTGCGGGTCTGGTAACGTCAATTTTGGACTGGTTACGTCGGTATACCTATGCGTTTCGGGTCTGTATAATCGGTTGAATATATATATATATATATATATATATATATATATATATAATATAAATAATATATAAATAATATAAACAATATCAATGTCAATAATATGTTTTATTAAAAAACGAAGTAACAAAAATACTTAATCTTCATCGTTAATAAACTCTTCTTCTTGATGTATAGTGCATCTTATTGTTCTGGTGCTTGTGTAAAATCCCTGACGTATTGGAGTTATAAATGAAAAGAATTCCAAAAGATCTTTTTCTTTTCTTCTTGTATCTTGTTTCATACCACATCTAGCACGGTCTGCTTTTCGTTGGTGAATCTCTAGTGTTACTTCAAATTTACGTTTTTCTGCTTAAACTGTTAAGAAGGTTATTTTATTGTTATACAAATCACATTTTTTTTCACGAATCTGTAGGTAGGTACCGTATACCATAGCACATCTCCAAGCGCAAAGGGAGTATACGATTAAAAAGAAAGGTACTGAACTAAACAGTCTAATTTCTACCTTAACGCAAACGTCTATTCACTGGAAGGTTGGATTGTGTAATACGTACCTTTGATTAGCAGTTAAAACCGGTCTATCCTACAAAGAGGATGGTTATCCCACTCTTTCATTTTTTACGTATTTATGTATTGAACAATTTTGGTCTATTCCACAACTCCGTGGTTTATCCCATTCGTGTTTTTAAATTTTTGTCATTTTCTATAATGCAAAATCACCTTACTGGAGAGATTTATGTTATAATAATATTTACGGAAATGTTGGTTAGCCCGTTTTTTATTTAAAAGTTTAGGTCAAAGTGATTGTAATCTATAACTCACTTATCAACAAAATGTTAGTTAGCCCACTCTTGCTCTTATAGCCTCAATTATAAGGCTGATTAAATTTTGAGAGCGATTATGTAAGTTTGTAGAAGTTTAAGAATACACATTTCTCAGACAAATTTCTGTCGTGTTTCTTTTTTCGTGATCTAGCAAACTTCAGCCCCCTAAGTCATAATAGGCTTCACCAAGGTTCGTTAGATTGTTAATTTCGTTTCTTGTTTAAAATCTTTAGACCATAGTATAGAGTTCAGAAAGTTAACCACTTTTTTCCCTGCTGCGTTATGTTTTCGATGTCTCTTTTAATTGTGCCTTCATTAGATATTATAGATCCGAGATATTTATATTTCTTGCATGTTTCTGTGTTTCTAATTTCTAACTCTGGATCTTTTTCATCATCTCCTATTTTAAGATAGTCTGTCTTTGACATGTTTATATTGAGGCTCTATTTTTCATATTCTTTCTTTAGTTTTCTAAACATGTAGTCCATGTCTTCCTCATCATTCGCTACGACTACCTGATCATCTGCGAAAAATAAAGTTGTTAGACATTTACCATCGCCTATGTCTATTCCCACTCCGGATACTTGTTTCCTCCACTGCTCTAGCGATGATTGAATATATATTTTAAATAAGGTCAGAGATAGACAACATCGTTGTTTAAGCCCCTTTGTAATTGGAAATGATTCAGATATAAAGTTTCCTTCTTTAACGACACTTCTTGCATTTTTGTATATATTTGCGATAGCATCCACATACTCTCTACTGAGACCTACTTTCGTCAATGTTTGAAACAGTTTTTTCAAAGGTACCGTATCGTATGCCTTCTCTAAATCTACAAAAAATAGGTGGGTAGATAGATTCCTTGTGTTGACTTAAAAGTAAATATATGTAGCAAAATGTATACAGCATGACCTTTTAATTTTATAGAATGTGAGTTGGAAGTCTACGAAATACTACGGATATTATTAAAAGTTTTAATTGGGCTTCACAGTCTTGTACTGGTACTATATGTTAATTCCAGCATTATCCAATAAATAACGGAAATAGTCTGCTTTTCTGAAAGAATAAAAAAGCAAATAAAAGATATTAAAAAAAATTATATTTTTCATATAAACACCGAAAAACACATGTTGTCCCATGTGTTATTTCCACTATTTCGTGTGTATTTTGATGACTATAATTCAAATATGTAATCAAAAATCTTTCTCATAAGATTTTTTTTAAATTCTATTTTTTGATATTTCAATATATATTTATTATAACCCAGTGTCCAAAAAATAACTTGTATGTGAACAGTTTTCACATAAACCATATTTAAGTTTCCACTTGGTTTAGGTGATAAGGAACCTGGCCTGTCTGTTTGTAGGCATACAAGGTCACAGACATGACGCGACACGTTCGTTCGGTAAGCTTAGGATAAACAATGCATGTATAAACCATCCAGATACGTTTTTTATGTGGTGGTAAGTTAACTCTTAAATTGCAAAGAAGAAAGTTTACTCGTTTGATGAAAAAGTGTTAAGCACTTAATTTAGGCTGTAAGGTGGCCGACCAAGATAAAAACTGAGCCTTACACGTTCTGTAACATGAAGTAGACTGTTCAGAGAAATACGAGAATGGTTTTTGTCATATGCCGTTTGCAGTGTTATTGACGTGGAAGAAATCGACGGACTATACTTTCCACTATTACTTTTACTTAATAAATACAACAGCTATAACTGAACTTACCTTCAGTGATCAGACCTGCAATGTGTTACCCCTTATAGTCAAGAACTATCAGTACTGTCTCCTCCAACATCTATATAAATTAGTGGGAGAACAAGTCCTGAACCGTATCAAAAAGAAAATAATGATAGATAAGATCCTCGGTTTGAGGTAGCCACTGAGCCTCATTTATTAACTCAAGGTGACCTTGATAATTTGGTTCGTGATTTCAAGTTTTCTAGAAAAAAAAAACAATCGGAACTGTTAGGGTAGCACCTTAAAGGTTAGAACTTACTTGGAGAAAGTACTAATGTATGTTATTTTAGAAACATGTTAGAGAATTTTGAGGACTATTTCTCCCAAGAAGAATTGTTGGTATTGTAATGAAATTTCAGCATTAGCTAACACTTAAGGTCATAAGCATCTACTAGAAGAGTTAACCTTAAAGCTGTTCTATTGCATAATGGTAACTAATTCCCTTTAGTCCCTTTGGTCCACACTGCAAACACGAAAGAGAGACAGAGCAATATGAAACTGACTTTAGAAAATATCCAATATGACAGATAAAGCTGGAACTTATGGAAAACACTTAAAGAAATGTCTATATTATTTTTCTTGCAGACTGGTTATAAACAGTTTTGTTATTTATTTTGTAAATGGGACAGTTTAGAGCGCAAAAGCCACTTTAAAGTGATGTCATAGCCTAATCGGCACTCTCTTAAATCTGGTAGGAAAAATATTGAAAACATGTCTTTAGGTGATACTAATAGTACAACTGGTACGATTGCATATTAAGTTAGAATTGATAAAAAGCTATAGACAAGAATGAGCAATTATTCTTGTATTTAAAAGAAAAATTTTATGGAGTAACTAATGCAAAAAGGGAATCTTGTAGGTAGAAATTTATTAACAGACACCAATTTTGAAAACAAACTTAATAATATAGAAAAAATAGCATGAACCTCTTTTAAAAATGTGGTTAAAAACTTCTTGGAAAGCTATAAAGACGACAACTACAAGAAATATGTCAACAGTCTACTAAAAGCCTACAGTGATTTGAGCTGAAATGTGTTATCTTTATCGTCTCTATAAATCCATTCCTGATTTTCACTTGGATATTTTGCCTCAAAATATTACAGATATTAGTGATAAAACATTTCCATCAAGATTTTTAAAGTTGCAAAAACCAAATCAAAGAAATGAATTTCGAAAAAATCCTGCTTAATAAAATCGCTCACCACCACCCTTTATTGTATTCAACCCATATCATATAGCTGTACAAAGTAGTAAATAGGTAAAGTAGAGTAAAAGTAAAGAATGTGATTTTTGACCGTCACAAGACAAAATGCTATCATACCTGATAGAGAACACTATTATGATTTTTGGATTTAGTCTACAAAGTACCATAGAAATCAGTCAATAAAACTTTGGGATATAATAATAAATGTTGGCCAGTGTAAATACGTTTTAATCTAAATATTGACTTCACATAATCTTCTAACTACTTCGTTAAAGAATACGAAAAAGAGTAGTCACTTACCAATTAAAAAAATAGTTTAAAATACTAGTATTTGTAACCAGTATATTAACAAAATAAATAATGTACATCCTTACAGACTTATTTAATTTCCTTTCATCCCACCTGACAATATACTTTATCTCTTTCATAACAGAACAATGCGGAAAAAAACTGGCAGCCACTCCGAACACGGAACTTTTAAAATATGCCTTTTTTAGCTTTCCACAGCCTGTGAAGAGATACACGAACTTTTATTTCTGCAACATACTGAATAATAAATGGACTTTTTTTTCGTTTATCATCGTCGAACTTATTCTCGTATATTGAATACCTAAAATCATTGAAGCTGAAGACATTTTTATTCAGATTGGAATGTTATGGATATTGGGAGCATTATTAAGAAAATGTGTTTATAATACACAGAGTTTACTAAAACTTGGAGTAATACTTACACAAATAGTGTGTAAATATTACACACTATTCGAATTTCGATGTGACTGTGACTGTGTTGCAGAGAAGATGTATTATAACAATGTTCCACCGTTGCTGATAAATAACACACAAAGGTAATTACATAAGAACATAAAGTAAATTTGCTCATTACCAATTACAAAATAATCGTTAGAAATATCTACCTATTTAGATTTTTAACATTAATTTTAAAGTAACTACTGGCTTTTGATGCCTTTCTTTGATGACTTCTGAGAAGATAAATTTAAAATAATGTGAATTTTGTTGCATCATGGCATCTAATTTGTTTTTGGCGAAGTTTCAGTGGTGCTATGGTAAATAAAGCTTCGCTTATGGTATCGTATGGTAAATAACCTCTTTATGGTGTCAGATGATACATTTATTTAAAACACTACTCCACACTCTTACGATATTACTTATCCTAAATTTAATTAGTAATTAGTTGACGTTACACCAATACGTGGTATATCGACTTGCCATCTTAACGTTAATTAAGTTCTGATTCCCGAGATAATATTTGTTATCTCTTTTATAATACAGCAGTCGTTCATAAGTGGGTCAAGTTTGTTTTGGTAGGCGACGACAACAAGGTCGCGCTCCAACATTCTGATGACTCGCACATTCCGACCGAGACTGTTTCTTGTGTATGTCCTCGATTTGATTTATTAAAAACATATTTTATATGAACAAATGCGAAATGTGTTACACGTTTCTTTTAACTTATTCTTTATATGAATTGTAATATGTTAGGGATAATACTACATGCATTATAAAGCTGTCTTAATTCAATATTATCATAAGTTAAGCAAATGGAAAGTTTCTGCTGGAAGCAAATGGAAATGGAGTATCTGCTGTTTGCTTTTCGAATTAAAATTTTTATAGTAAAAGAAGTTGATGTACCCCCACAAGGTGTCTGGAGAGCTGCCTGTAAATCAAAACAGACAGTAATACACTCACGGGGTTTGCTTCTTTGACAGATATTTTTCATTAAAATGACGATTATAATTTTTCTGTAAATGAACCTTACCCTTCGCATTTTTATACTCTTAATTCGTATCGCACTCATCTTTATTACGATGAAAACATGAGATATTAAATTAATTCCTAAATATTCGTGAAAACATGGTGACATTCCCATAACTTTTTCTTTATTTCATACAAATTTTTTATAATCTCAGTAAATGTCAGGTAATTTTTTTCCTCCATCCATGCTTGTTTAAGCACGAAGGTAATGATATTTAATACGTGGTATATAATTGATATGCTCTCCAATCTCTTCCTTTATTTCATCTGAGAGTTTTATCTGATGCCCATGCTTAGTACTCATAATTCATTTTTTTATGTTTAAAATTAAGGTATTTCGAAATTGATTTAGCGGGTAACCGTTAATAGATTTGTAGTGTTGAGTTTCAGAAATTATTGCAATGTTCGTGCGTGTTTGAGTTGCACACTATTTTAATGTCTTTTCAATGGCAAAAGACTCGGTAAAAATGGCGTGCAAAAATGGCGGCAAATATTAAACAATAGTTTGAAATTCTGTACTTAATGAATTTGGTTTATGATTTAAACAAAAAAAAATGTTGTAAACCTGTAAAACGTATTTTGTAAATTGAACCTGTATGTAATTCCGTTTTTAATCCAGCTCCATATATTTTTGTTAAGTTTGACCGGAGGCTATTCAGAATGGATTTTATCATAGCTTGGTTTCAAGATAATACAATCTAAATACTGAGAAAATATGGTGATAAGTTATTCAATTACAGAATATAAATGTTGTGCATACAATGGCATTTTACTAAGTTGACCAATATTGGTTTGAAATAAGTTCGTATCAACAAACGCATCTGCCAAAGGAGATTTTTTCTTTTTCCAATAATGATTTGTCAAATTTTTAGTAACAAGAATGTTAAATCTTGCAATGACTTTTATTAGCTAAAAACTGACTGACTGTCAAAGTGGTATAATTTAGCTCCTAAATATATTTTTAGAGCTTTATACGCATGTTTTGGAGAGAAAACGCAGAACATTAATACAATTTTCACACCTTTGTTTAATTTACATAATATGACTAGTCCATTGAAGTTTTTATCTATAATTATACCTAAATATTTATATTCGTTTACCAAAGAGATACTGTATTTACCTAAAAAAACAATTATTAACTAGCTGATATGAGAAACATCACAGTTGTCTTGTCTGGTGAAACACTAAAAACCATATGGTCGAACCAGTTTTGTAACTTGTCGAAAGCATGTTTTAAGTCTATCATTCAGCGATTGCAGGTATCATGTGTGACATAAATGCATAAATCGTTTGCGTATTAAATGATTTTAGTTCAGTCGTCAGGGAGTTGAACCTTAAAAATCGTACGACCAAGCTGCATTTTGCAGAGAATATTAAAACTTAATTAATTTAGTTTTTGACAGTCTTCTCTACGTTTTGACAATATAGAAAATCGAGAAAAAAGAAAAAAACTTATAAGATGACTGCAATTAAAGCAATTTTCGAAAAATTTGTGCTAAATAGCCAAGACGTCTATACGCCAAGCGAATACCTTAATATTGATGAAAAGCTGAAGGCATTTAGAGGCCGCTGTGGTTTTCGCTAGTATATGCCGAAAAAGCCTGCACGATATGGATTAAAGATAGTCCCTCTCATTGATGCAAAATCATATTATGTTTTGAATTTAGAACTATACGTAGGATTGCAGCCAGAGGGATTTCCAGTTGAGTAATAAACCTAGCGACATAGTTCTCCGACTTAGTAACGACGTAGTAACTCCAATATCTGGAACCAAACGAAATGTAACATTCAATAATTCGTTCACAAGTTATGAGCTGATGCTGGAGTTTTTAAAAGACCATCAGCTGACGTCTACTGAAACTTTAAGATAAAACAAAAGGCAAATACCGGAAAGTTTTGTAACATCTATGAACAGGCCAGTACATTCCTCAAAACTCGGATTTCAAGAGAGTATAATGTTAGTTTCACATGTACCAAAAAAAGGTAAAGTAGTTCTTCTAATGTCAACTTTACACCACACTTCTGATATTGACGATAATACTGGCTAAAGTAAGAAACCATAAATAATTTTTTTATAACGCTACAAAATATGGGGTACCTACATGTGGTAGATGAATTGTCGGCTTCATACGATGTTTTACGTAATAGGAAAAGGTGGCCCACTATAATATTTTTTACAATACTTAACTATGCAGGAATAAATTCTAGTAACATATATACATACAACAATAAATTCTACATGAAATACCAGTAAGTGAACACATCATATTAGTTTTCATTAATATAACGTGATCAACCAGTTTTTTGTTGATTTGTAATTTAACAATTATCAATAAGATACGACTCAAGAAATAGTATTCCAGTTTTATTACCTGTTTGATTACTAGTCAGGTCCGTATTATTTTTAAACACATGTCCCGTGTTAAAATCAAAAATGGAACCTAATATTCAGAGTCTCTCTAACACACCACATGTATTGCAATCACAGACAAATACCAATAAAACCTATTCATCAGCAGCTTCTACACAATTTCCCTCAAAACATCAAGCAATTGTCTTCAGCGCTTTAGAAAATACGCGACTGCATGATTACTTAATTCCTTTGGGTAACCTAATTCGTCCCAAAAATATTATATTTTCCTCCCGACTATCCAATAATCGGATTTGCATGTACCTTGCAAACAAACAAGTCGTGGACGAATTCATGCAAAATCATGGACAAATAGAAATCCAGAACAATATTGTACAAGCTAGAAGATTAATCTCACCAGCGAACACGTATTGTTTTTTCAAACGTATGTCCAACAATACCACACAGTCTGTTAGTTGAATATCTACAAAGTATTGGACTTAATATGGTCTCTCCTGTCACTTTTCTAAAAATCAGTTCCACTCTTTCCGAATATAATCATATTTTAAGTTTCAGAAGACAAATATACGTCAGTCCCCATAATATCTCCTTACCCGACTCATTTACCTTAGACTTCGATAATACAACATATCGAATATTCTTATCTCAAGAAACTATGGCCTGTTATAACTGCAAAAAGTCTGGTCATATCGCCACCAACTGTCCTGATAAACTAGAATCAACAACAAACTTAATTGATTCTAATAACAGTCAATCTACTACTACTTCTTCCTCCCCTGAGATCATGCCTCAACCTACAGCAACATCCATATCAAACGAACAAATTTCCGTCCAAGGAAAATTAGCAAACAATCTGAGCAATCCTAACATTGCTAATGGTCAAGAAGAAGAAGTTAACACCATGGAAAGCTCCAAAGTAAGTAATATCGATCTCCAGCCGAAACGTAGTATCAATGATGTTTCTTACGTCTCCAGAAACAACTTCTGTAACGACAGAAAAATCATTTGCTGTACCTACATCCAAACCTAGAGTCAAGAAAGTTAAAAGCAATGATGAGCATACATGCATAAAATCAACAAAATCATATGACCTTGAGCCTGCCAAAGATTTTATCCAAAATCATCTACCCACATTTGTCCTCAATTTTGACCAATTAAATCTACTTCTAAGCAATGTTAGCGGCGTGCAGGATCCTTCTAACATAATTCAAGAGTTTACTTCTGACCTTGTGGGATTAGTTCGTATGCTAACTAAAGTTCATCCACAATTAAAAGATAGATCAACCAAACGTCATATCACCTTCTTAAGAAAGAAAATCCTCCAACACTTGAGTAACGACATCTCTGAATCCGAGGGCGAGTCATCTCAGGATAACCCGTAAATTCATATTTTTTCTTATATAATATAATTCACTAAACTACTGCAATGGAATATAGATGGATTTTTCCATCGACTTCCCAATCTAGATCTAATTCTCCGTCAGCATTACGAACATTGCTATAAAATATTTACAGATGCATCTAAGTGTGATAAACGAGTAGATGCTGCATTCGTTACTCCAAACGATACATATCAATTTCGTCTCCCAACCTTCTTTTCGATTTTCTCCGCTGAACTCTATGCAGTGTTTAAAGCAATCATACATATAAATTCTAATAACATTCCTAACTCTGTTATCTTAAGTGACTCACTAAGCGCCCTTCAAACCCTTAAACAGATCTATCCTAAAGGTCCCCTTGAGAAACTGATAAAACTAGAACTTATGCAAGCTCAAGAAAATTCTAGGAGTATCAGATTTATATGGATTCCATCCCACATTGGCATTGCTGGCAACGAAAGTGCGGACCAGTGCGCGAGTGAAATTGCTAAATGTGCCAATATAGAAAAAGCCGAGTATCGAAATACCGCGAGTGATATAAAAGCCTTTATAAAGAATCGAGTTTTGTGCAAGTGGAAAAACGAATGGCAATCTTCTCAAACATCACTGAAGCAAATTAAAAATGACGTTGCAGCTTGGAAACCCTCAACAAGGAACAGAAGAGAACAATTGGTGATAACGAGATTACGAATTGGACACACGAGACTTACTCACTCATACTTATTTAGCAAAAGTGATCCACCTATTTGCGAAACATGTAATGTACAATTAACCATTAACCATTTATTAATTGAATGCCATAGATTTGCCAATTTTCGTGTTACATTTAACATACCTAAGAATTTAAGTAATTTATTAATCACTAATTCCTCAGCTAGTAACATTGTAAAGTTCTTAAAATCTATGGGACTATTTTATAAACTCTAATTTTGTAATTCTGTATCCGCCGCTAATAACCATTATGGTGGATGCGGCTGTAATTTCTAAAGAAAAAAAAAAAAAATTCGGTCTACCAACTTAAGACATCCGTGAAATTAACAAGTCTATCCTGAGGGAACTGTAACAAACGATGAAGTGTAATTAGGTAAACGAATGAAAGTAGCCAAAAGATGTAATGTTTGTCTGAGAAAAAATGACAGAAAGATCTTTTATAATTGTGTGATTTGTAAAAAAGCTAAATGTTTACAGTATTCAGTGGTTCACTGTGATTCATGCTATTTAGTTAAAAACAATAAAAATATATTCTGTATGTTATGGTTTTTCCAAACATTTATTTATTTTTACTAGTTCTCTGATCTCTTTTATAAAGAAAAAATGAGTGTGACGTTTTTATATGCTGTAAAATGAGACTTTTTGGAATATTCAAGTATTTAGTTTGCAATTTGTTTCTAAACACTAGTTCCTTTTGATTTAAGTTTCGTATATGTTGAAATACATATCACAATATAAATTTTCTTCAAAAATGTGTTATTTTTATTTATATTTTTTTTTATTTGGGGTATCTGATTACAATTTAGTCTACCACACTGGCGCCGGGTTAAGAAGACAGTTTTAAGTATAGTTTATTGCAGATTTTTTTTTCTGAAAAACGTACCAGTGTAATTAAAAAAAGAAGTTTTAAATGTTTTAGATCGTTTGTTGTGTGAAAGTTTAAATCCAGTGTTTTTAAGTATATTTAAAATGCCTCACATTATTTTGTTGCCAAAACTCAAAACTAAAATTTTATGCTATAGGTTTTAAAGGTTAGGCTCTGTTAATCAAAACTGCTTAGTGCCAGTTATTGAAAGAGATATATTGTATTGATCACTTAAGAACCATAAAAAATAGTTCAAATCGCACCATGTTTATTTATGTAACACCGATATAAAATCTGAGCTCATTTGTTGTAAAATACAAAAACTTCACACAAAAGGTGAACTCTTTATATTTTAAACGCCATTTTGACTTTTGTTGATAGATTACTTGAATCAAAAGATATCGAATTTTTGTCGTCGAGCTAATACAAATTTTATTAAACATTCTTCTTCTTGTAGTTCCTATCCGTTTCGGATGTTGGCGACCATCATGGCAATCTGCATTTTGCACACTGCTGCTCTAAAAAGATTTGTGGTTGTTGTGTTGAACCACGTTCGTAGATTTTTCAGCCAGGAAATCCTTCGCCTTCCTGGTCCCCGTTTTTCTTCTACTTTTCCCTGCAAGATTAGTTGCAGCAGTCTATATCTTTCGCTGTTCCTCATGATGTGACCGAGGTATTTGATTTTGGCTGTATTTATTGTGGTTAACAGCTCTTTTTCTTTTTTCATTCTCAACAGAACACCCTCATTAGTAACGTGGTCGGTATACGATATCTTCAGGATGCGACGATAAAGCCACATTTCAAAAGCCTCAATTTTCTTGCAGGTGGCGTCTGTGAGAGTCCATGACTCAACTTAGTAGTACTAGTATTAAGTCCAACACTATAGGAAAGATGTAACATCGTAGTAACCTGATTTTTATGGGCATTGATAAATCATGACATTTTAAGAACTTACCCATTTTTTGAAATTCAGATCTTGCTTTCTCTATTCTACATTTGATTTCTATGGAATGGTCTTAATTTTCATTGTCGTTCGTACCAAGGTAGGTGTATGTTTTTACTCTTTTTATTTGTTGACAGTGTACACTGATTTGTCCAAATTGCTGTTCCTTCTTAGAGATCATCATGGGTTTCAACAGGGTTTCAACAGGGTTTCAGAACTGTCAGCGAATACTACTGTGTCGTCCGCGTATCTAATCTAATTGATAGATTCTCCGTTGATTCGAATTTCGGCTTCAACATCACCCACTGCTTCTTAAAAGATTTCCTCAGAGTATATGTTAAACAACAGTGGTGATAGTATTGAACATTGATTTCGTGCAAGTAATTGATATGCAAAATAGACTGTCGCTTCAAGCGTTGTTTCTAAGAGAACAATTCAATCTACACAAAAACTGCTTATCAACATTTTTGGTTAAAATTATCTCAGCTACAGTTATTATTTGAAACATTTTTTTCTACGGTGTACCGATTTTTGGTAAATTATTTTTTTTGCGTTTTTACTCCACTCCGAGGGAGATTTAAGGGTACAGCCCTGGGGTAAAAGTAGTAAACTTTTTGCGTCTTTTTTGGGGTCCCAAAAAAACGCAAGGTTCAATAGTTTTTGACCAGAAAGGAAAGCATCTTTGGATATCCGATCTAGCGAATACAAATATTGAAATATTTGCTGTTGACGATATTCACTTACTCTATCCGAGCAACTTAGATGGCAAGTTCTACAGCAACTTCCTGGTTTGTTCCCCCTTTATAACTTTTTGGATAAATTAGGATTTGACTTCCATTATTGACTAATGGACGGCGTTTCAGATGTCACATGATCGTTGTCATTATCTGAAATAAAATAAAATAAAAAAATGGTTTAAGTACAAAAATTAACTTTAATAATTAAATTAAAGCCTATCGTGAATAACGATAGGCTGGCGGTTAACGAAAGTGGCAATTGTGTTTTGCAATATTTTTAATAAATGGCAGCACGCGTTTTAAAGTTATTTGAGGCATAGACATGTCTGGCTTTTGTTTAGAAACAAAATATAATTTACAGAGATGCAGTGAATGTAAAAATTACAACTATGTTGGATAGGCACATCTGGCTCTGAGCCACTCAATTGATACTGATGAGAGATTAATTTCGCCTAGAAAAACTGGGCATGTTTATATACCATGATGGAAATTACCATTGACCTCGGATTCCTGGTAATAAATTACCTTTTGTGATGAAAATATCTACAGCACCGTAACCATCTTCACGACATTTGTTGATAATCATTAAGCATAAAATTATGACCGGCTCTGAGCCATAATTCTAAAAGGATAATTATATTTGTATAGTTTTTATTGATATGATTTATAAGACTGCTTAGTTACTATTTATAGATATACAATTCCATTGCAATAAGGTTGTTTTTTTTAATATTTTAAAAGCCATTTTTATTATCTGTAAAAACCGATTCCAAATTATCTTCAATATTACCGAAAATTAAAATAATATTTTATCTGATATTATTTAATTAAATTTTTTCTTAATTAATAATTCTGTTTGTAATTATATATCCAATAATGATGTATCATGATAATGTATCATCAAGAAAATGATATAATTGGTATTATCAAGATGCAAACTGCGAAGCCTTTTCATATTTTTGTATTATATTATATAACTGCTATTTTTGAAATAGTCTGAATAGACTTAATCAAATCCACACAGAATATACGCCGTATTATTAACACCTAAATTAAAACCTTTTCCAACACACGATGACAAAGGTTAAATTAAAGCTGGGTTCGCAGTGCCGACATACGCAAGCGATAAACTCAGACAAACCAAACTATTGTCGCACATTGAAAGGACTTATTAACTTGCAAATCCCAAACGAATTAGCATTATTTACTGTTGATTGATTAAGTAATCTTCGCATGACATTACCATTCGCTATTGTTTTGGCGACAAATAATCAGAGGGCTGATTGAATGCCAAAGATCCGCTGTCGAATATAAACTGGCTTAATCACGTATTCGATGCGGAAAGGTACAGTCATTCCTGATGATAAGCCTTGTTATGTTAGTAAAGTTTTGAATATTTGATATTTCAGCATATATATATATATATATATATATATATATATATATATATATATATATATATATATATATATATATATATATATATATATGGATCAGTGGTAATTCTTGAGGATGCAGTCAGTTTATTTGGCCCACAAGACAAAGAAAACTCTTTGACTTACTGTCAAGCTTTCTAATTTATTCTAATTATTTTTCAAGAGATCTGTTAACAAAGAAATATAAAAATTATCTAGTTTTAATTGTTAATTGTCTTACTTACTAGTCGTGAGATTACAGTTTAAGTTTAACTTTATGAAAAGAACTATCACACATATAAATATTAAATTTAAAAAAATTTTTTGTTAAAATAACTATATTGTCATTATATATGTCATTGTCATGTTGGTTTGATCAATGTACATAATATAAATGAATATACAGTTATTTTATGTAGAAAGCAAAACCAGTAACAATAGTTTTTATTATTATTCATTTGATTGTGGATAAAAAATATAAATATAAAATAATAAATTGGTCCAGTCAGTTTGACTTAACCCTTTAGTAGTCACTAAAATTTTTGAAAATTAGTAGTCGCGCGCGGTCGAAACGACCGTTTGGTCTTTTACTTCTTATAAAAGTATTTTTAACCAGTTTAAGAAGTAAAACACAATTTCATTAAGGTTTAATAAGTAGAGTAACATATTACAAAATAATATAAAAAATAAACTTATGTTAAAAACACTGGACAGAACATTAAAAAACTATTTTCTACTCCGAAAAAAAGGAAACTTTTAGTTAATCCGAATAAGATCAGTTTGGCACTCTTCGCACACTGCACGTGTATGTTCTCTGCATAAAAACTTTTTACATTTACAGCAGGAAACAGTCGTTTTCCGGTTCTTTTTACGGTCGCAAAAGTAGCATCTACCATGTACTCCTTCATTCGTTGGAGTGCCGTCTGTGTTAGGAATATTACATATGGCCTTAGTACGTAACTTCAGATCTCTATTTAAATTGTCTACTGTTGCTCGGACTCGTAGATGTTCATCCATAAGAGAAAATTCTAAATCCTTAAAAAATTTTCTTCTAAGCATTTTATTATCAGCAAGGTTGTTACTTGCATTAATGACTAGTGAATTAATGCCTGCGATATTTAGTATAGTGTTAAAAAATACCCTGGGCCAACGTCTTGTTTTTTGCGAAACATCATAAGAGGAGCATAGCTGATCAACGACGTCAACACCGCATTTTGTTTTGTTATAAAACGTCAAAATTTCTGGTTTATAATGTTCAATTGTTTCTCTATCTATAGCGTCGTCATCATGTAGACTTGAAACAAGCAATACAACTTTCTTCTTTTTGGCGATATACGACACTAAGGTACATGTATCGCTAAAGGTGAACATACTTGATTTTAGAGGACGAGATCCTTGAAGTAATTCAGGGGGCAGTTCCCTTTTGTTCTTTCTAATGGTCCCCAAAACAGTCAATCCAAATTCTTTTTTTAAACATCTATTAGAGGAATGCTAATGAACCAATTATCTAGAGTAATGTTGCGCCCAGAATTCTTTATTGGCGCACACATTCTTTTTACAACTTCTTTCGGGGAATTGTCTACAGTAAATGGGCCATCTGGTTGACGACCCACATAAACCTCCATATTTATGGTATAATACATTTTAGCATCACATAAACTAAAAATTTTGAGCCCATACTTTGAGGGTTTGCTTGGAATATATTGTATCCAAGGGCAATTCCCTAAAAATCCAGGAAGCATTTCATCGCATATTAAATTTTGTTACATCCCGATTTACACTTTTCTACGAATTTGTCAAAAAATACTCGGATGGCGTCCATCTTATCCAGTCTCCTACGCTCTTCACGATCGACCTTATCATCAAATCTAATGCATCTTAGAAGAAACCGAAATCGGGATAAGGACATAACTAGTCTAAATATTTCGATACCTTCGCCATTAGTTTGCCAGATATCTTCTGTATTCAGGTGATGGGCTTTATATGTCCCTGCCGAATATAAAAGGCCTATAAGAGCGCGAATTTCAGATGTGTTTGTAAGCTTTGCATCCCTCTCCCTAGAGAAATTGCTTGCTATATTTCAATGTATTTATTAGTGGATTCTACAATTATGTAAATCATGTCCTCATCAATGAAATAACTCCATATTTCATAAATGTTGTTTAACTTTTTCGTAAATCTATTAGGCCCAGGTGATTGTTTTACTAAATTAGGCTTGCTCATACGTACCCTTTTGTTTTTTCTTTGATGCTTTCTCCACACTGTACCATCTTTTCTGCTAAAAACACTTTCTTCTTGTACATTATTCAGTAAAACTTCTCCTATTTCCTCTAAATCCTGTTCTTGTTCGCTTTCCGAATCTTCCGACCTCTCATCAATAACTTCCGGATTTACTTCATTCTCGTCATCGTCGTCGTCATCTTCTATATCAAGCGGTTCTTCTTCCATTAGGGCTTGAAGTCTCCTTTGTTCCTTCTCAAAGTCCATTCTAAAAATAAAGCCAAACAAGTTATATATTTTTGTAGTTTGCGGTAGCTTAAAATTTAAAAAAATTAATATTTGATTCTCAATAATAGAACAAAGAAAATTATGAAATATCGTAATAGTAATTTGCTGCAAAGTAATTTAAAATTTGATGACTAATTACATAGTAAAAGAAAGAGAGGTATATTCGAAAGGTTACATAAGACAAAAGTATAATAGTATATTATTTAAAAAAAACTAGCGTTTATACATACCTTAAGGTGATAAGAAACACAATAAAACGATTTATAAAAACTTTTTAGCTGACTAGACGCGCGCAGAAATTATGACCTTTGCGCTGTAACTCCTAATCAACAAACCTCCCGCTACTCTGATTTAGTACTGGGGCTCCTTGTATCGAATGAGTAAGCTACAGAAGGCCGTGGTTGCCAAATGTAGTTTTTTTTTCGAAATATTAACAATATTCATTACGTGCGGTCTTTTTGACCATGTAGCGACTAGTTAAGCGTTAAAAGAAGAAATCAATAAATTAAAATACCAACAATATCTATAACATATTAAACATACATTATTTATGTTTAGAAACAAATACATATAAAATTAATTGGCATTTGATGTTAATATTGGAAATAAGCTTATTGTAAGAGAAAATAACTACCAAATTCCGATAGCATCATGGGGTTTTCCTCTTTTTTTTTTGGTATTATTTACAATGGAATCACTGACGAGAGAATTTTATTGTCATGATTGGGTATGAATATGCAAATGCTATAATTTTTCTGTCAATTTTTCTTTAAATAAAGTTTATCTCAAATTAAGTCGTTCCAGGAATTTACCTTAAAAATAATAACCATATCATTTTAAAGTCATCTATTTTAAAATATATAATATATGTCTTTCATTGTCAATATAAATGAGGCAGATAAAGTTAAATTATTGTAAAAAAATGTTTCTATCACTAAATAACAGTATTTTAAACTAAAATTGTAGTTAATTCTCACTAAAAATAGTAAATTAATGTAAAAATGCCAGAAGAAAATACCTTAAGAATATTTTTTTGGCAGTTATATATCGGTTAACAACACCAAATATTATTATCGAGATTTATAAATGCACAAAATTTACGATTGGTGCAAAATGTGTGTTTGCAATTTTTTTTAATGGCGACCACGTTAAAACTTTTTATTGCTAGTAGCTTTGACTAGAAATACGCTAGGGATTCAACTGAACCGTTTTTTTTTTGTTTCAGGTAAGTCTATCTAATTCTAACAACTACTTCAAGCCAACATTTCTTCCGCAAAGAAGGTAAGGTGAACGAATATGAATTGCCATGTCGCATAGCCAAAGTAGGGCATAGCCAAAGAGCTAAACTAGAAGCTAACCTAATCTAATATCGTTTTGCAATTTTTACAGACTATCTATATAATATCTAAGTATAAATTAAAATTAATTAATAAGATGTTCGTTACGAAAAGCATAAGAAAACCTCTTGTACAAAGCTGGTTTGCAACATGCCTAAAATCATTTTTAACAAATTTGTAAGTTGATGTAAGGTTGAATTCTCGAATAAATGAACTTTGAAAAATGAAAGGCAAATATCGAGCACAATTTTAACAATTAAATCTTGCACAAGTACTTTCGCTTAATACAGCATCTTCAGGGCATTTCGTCAAATTTGGGCTATCCAGCAAGCGTAGAATGTGATAAACATGAATTTTAACATAAAATTGTACAAAACACTACACTAAAACAAGGAAAAACATTTAAAATTAATTAAAATGGTTCTACGCTCTACATTCTTTGTCAGTAACAGGAAAGAGAATGGTATTTTTTCTAACTAAAAAAATTTGTAAGTATTTCACATATTTATATCATAAATATTAAGCTAATTGATTAAATGAATTGTGCTATAACTGTGAAGACCACCGAAATTAAGATCAAAATATTGCTGAAAACAGAAACGTTTCTGTACAAATAGTATTTGGATCTTTATGACTAAAATCATACCGATACCTGTTAGTTGCCAAATAGTGAGTTACGACCATAGATTATTCAATGTGTGACAAAATACTGAAAGAC
The DNA here is from genome assembly GCA_918026665.1 of Diabrotica balteata. NCBI lineage: Eukaryota > Metazoa > Arthropoda > Insecta > Coleoptera > Chrysomelidae > Diabrotica > Diabrotica balteata. The sequence goes on along the minus strand of OU898276.1, from coordinate 98,059,393 downwards.
TACCTAATTATATGTACGATTTAAATTAAAAGAATTTAACTGAATATTGCCAATTATTTAAGTCTAATAAATATTAATGCAATGGAAACAGAATCAAATAATATAACCAACCCCGGTACATAGAGTTTTACAATTTTTAACTAAATTTAACCTAGACATAGTTTGTAAACATTTAATAAATGAAAATATGCAAATTCTGGATAACAATGAGGTTGTAGAAAACCCACAAGTTAACAAAATAATATCACTAGGAAAGAAGAACAATGATAACGTTGACGTGGATATCTCTAAAACCGACACAGCACATAGTGCAAACTCGTTAAATTAACATTAGAAAAATTAAGATAAGAAGGCTCTCAGTCTTCGACGAAATAGTTTTTTTTTTATTAGAAAAAGATGTCGCATCCACCAAAAGGTTATTAGCGACGGAACAAAATATAAAAAACAAAAGTTAAACACCTACAGATTGTACAAAATGTTTATGGATCTAAGATAATTCACTATATTGTTACAGGAACAGTTTTGACCTAGAGCCTGTAGTAGAGCGTTTGGGATCTTGTAGCGCTGTCTTTCTTGGTCATATTTACTAAAAATTGTTAAAAAATGTTCGACTGTTAATCGGACGTTACTCTGATCACATATAGGTGGATTTTTCTTTGTGAAAAGGTAGGAGTACGTTAATCTGGTATGTCCTAGGCGTAAACGCGCAACCGCAATTTGTTCTCGTCTATTGAGCGACGATGGAAACCACTGAGACACATTATTTTTGATTTTATTTAGATTGGAATTAGTTTGAGACCACTCATTTTGCCACAAACACCACACTTTATTTTTAAAATAAGCTTCCAAGTCACTGGAAACACACTTGTCTATCGGCTTTGACAAATCACTTAAAATTGCCTCTCGTGCAGTCCTGTCAGCTTCTTCATTTCCTGTTATTCCGACGTGTGAGGGAACCCATAAAAATTGGACGCTTCTTCCATGTTCATAAGAAATAATAATATCTGGAGAATATTTAGATAAAAGAAGCTGTAGCATAGGGAGACGATGAAAAAATCCATCAATGTTCCATTGAAGTATCGAGTTGAATGTTGTTAACAGATTCGGAGTTAGATGATACTGAACAATTGTCTACAGAAGAGTCACTATCTAAGTCAGAAATCTCTTTCTCTAAATGGTTGTGTAGTTTTTTTGAAGTTTTGTAAACTTGCTTTTTGTAGATCTATCATTTGCATATTGATAGCTGCTTTGTAAAAGATGGAGTAAACCATCCATATCAGTTGTAAATTCTTTGACGACGCTAATAGTGTCGGAGGAGCCTTGGACATTATCAATCAGTAAGGACAATTGGTGGTAATTTAAAACGAATGGTGGGGTATGATTATCAATGAAATTTTCAAGAGTTTCCCGTGTAGATGGACTTTAGATGAGCGCGGTTTTTTGGTTTAGAGGGTTTGGGTTTTGCAAACAGATTTTCTGATGAAATTACTGAGTCTGAAGGAGGCGTGACGATCTCACCAATACTGCGTTTTATGGAAGAACTTGCGTTTTCGTAATTGCTATTAGAGTTTTTACTTAGATGCTGTGGCTTTATTATATTTGGAAGTACTGAAGCAAACTCATTGGTAGTGACAGAACTCGAGCTTGAAGTTTTATTTGTAAGATTGTTTGAAATGGTTGTTTCAGAAAATTGTCTTGATGTATCAGTTTTATTAGAATTTTCTGCAGTTGTATCTAATGAAAAAGGAGCTAATAGATTGGAGGATATTGCTTCTGAAGTTTGTGAAAACGGTATTGCTACTGAATGAGGTTGATTGAAAGTGTTGTTATGAGTAGGAGCGTTAGTAATTTCTTTGTCATGGAGATTTGTAGGTGTAGGTGATATGCTTGGATTTGATAATGGATAACTTGATGACTGCTGGGTGTTTGGTACCTTGTGTAGTATACTTGTTGAAGCTGTTTGATTTGGTACTTCATTGTTTGACTCAATATGAGTTGATTCCGTTACTGAACTGTTTTTGCATTGGGATGATATGTGTCCTGAATTTTTGCAAATAAAGCAGGTAAGTGTACCTTGTGACAAAAATATGCGGTAAGGTGTTTGATCGAAATTTATTAGAATAGAATCTGGAATTGGTGATGTTATAGGGCTTATATAAACTTGCCTCCGAAAGCTCAATATGTGACTATATTCGGGAAGAGTCGAGCTAATTTTCAGAAATGGTATTGGGGAAATAAGCTTTAAACCGATATTCTGTAATTCTTCAACTAATACTTGATGAGGAAGGAATTGACGGGCAGACTCCCGACAAGACTAGTCTTTCTGCTGGAGAGACAAGTCTTCGTGCTGTTACAACTTCGCCGAGTACTTCTATAGAGCAATGTTGTGTCATAAAGGTATCGTTACTACGGTTTCGTTTGCCAAATACATGCAGATTCTATTATGAGATAATCTAGATGAAAAAATAATATTTTTTGGGTTGATAAAAGTTACTATTTCAGCTGCTTTCAATCATTCAGTTCATTTATTTATTATATCAATAATTCAACTCTTTTTTTCTTATTCTTCTTCTTTTTATATAGACATGGGTCTGTCTGTTTTTCAATGTGCCTCCAGTAAGTTGTCATTCCATCGCGTTCGTCGTCTTCCTACTGATCCTCTTCCTATTAGTGAACCGTCTCTTGCCGTCTTTACTACTCTATTTATTGTAATTCGGCTTATATAATCATATAATCGTTCCATTATACTCTTCTATTTCTAGTTCTTGATGTTCTCCACCTTGCATCTATATCGTATATCTGTTCTTCTAGCTCTGTCCCATAGTGTCATAACATCAATTTTTCTTTGTGTTTTCATCTCTGCTGTTTCTAACCTTTCTGTATAATCTAATCTCATCTAATTGACGAATAAAATATAAGCATGATAATACCATATTGTGGAGTTTCAGAGACTTAAGAGTTTTGTCACTGGAAAGTCGAAGGGGTCAATTTGAAGTTATTGCAGTTTTTTTTTGTTAAATAATTAAATACTAATTTTATATTTTATGATCTTTAATATTTACCACAATATTATATAATTATTTATTTAACAAAACCTTATTTAACACAAAAAAATATTATTTACTAAATTTATTAAATGGTTTTTCTACCAAACCTACCATAGTTCTGAAGGGGCCAAACTGGCCTGCCAATTTTTATCGTTTTCTTAGAAATTCGACGATTCATTTTTTTAAATCTGAGTTAAATTATATGTATGTATGTTTGTTCCTAGAAGGTCTTTTGTTACATTATATTTGTTCTTCTTCTTGAAAAAATACGAAAAATAGAAGATATTTCGGGAGACGAATCCAAATTTGAAGAAAATAATAAGTGAGGCGATGAAAAATACGTACCACTACAAAATAGTGATTCAAATAACTCAGATGCGTCAGACCAGCTAGAAAGTTTGATTCTAGAATAGTCATCAATTTATGTCAAAGACAGACAACAATCGAAAGACGGAACAGCATGGAAAGTTATTGGTTCTGGATCAGTACCTGGTAAGTGATTTTAGTTTCTTTATATTCATTAAATATTTACTGTCATTATGGTTCACCGCACTCACACAATACTTGTTAAGAGGAATCAGGTCCTACTTTGTATGCAAAATGGAATTTCTACTTCTCCGTATGTAGGCTTTAACGCCGGTTTAATTTTTAAAAATATCCTCCTAAATTCTTTAAATTATAGCACGTCTTTTTTTGGTCTGCCAATAGTTCTTTGTTAATTTGGTGAGAACTCGTGCTATTCGTACTGTCCTATCCTGTGTCATTCTATGTTGTTCTTTTATATGTTTATTTTACTACTGTTTCCGTTTTGTCATCAATTCATTTATATATTTGTAATGTCTTATATTGCATGCTCTTGTTTTCGCTTCTCTTTGTATCCAACAGACTTCTCACTGACATTCGTCAGAGTATTTTCATCTCTGTTATTTCTAGTAGTCGTCTTGTTTCAGATGTGTCAGGTCTTGTCTCCGCCATATCTGTTAATGTAGATCTAATTGCTACTTTAAAGATCCTTGTTTTTGTGTCGTGTCTTAGGTGTTTGTTCTTCCAAATCGTATCATTAAGAGATCCTACCGCTTTATTTGCTTTGAGGCTTTGTTGGCGTACTTCTTCTTTAACATCTCCATAACTAGTTTTATCTATTCCCAGATATCTAAACCTTGCTTTCTGCTTTATTATTTTTTCATTAATTTCGATTGTACATCGTAGTCGGTATTTAGATGTTGTCAGACATTTAAATTTTTTTGCTGATATTATTATATTCTATTTTTTAAATGTTGTATTGAAGATGTGTGTTATTCTTTGGATCTCGTCTTTTGTCTCGGCGATTAATGCGGCGTCTCATAACAATAATGCGTCTGCATAACATAATATTTAGATTTTTTTGTTCCTTAATCTGTAACAATGACCTTTACGTACTGCTTATATTATTTCGTCCATTATTATATTAAAGAGAACTGGGCTTAACGAGTCACCCTGTCTGAGCCCAGTTTGTACCGATACACACTGTGTTAGTTTTTCATTTATCTTTTCCTGTATTATATTATGGAAATAGATGCTTTCAATGGTTTGTATAATATTGATAGGTATATTTTTTATACAGTAGGTGTACGACGTCTTCAATTTAGATGCAATCGAAAGTCTTTGTCAGATCTATAAAACATAGATATGCTGGTTTATTGTACTTGATGGCCTTTTCTGTGATTTGTCTTAGTACCTACAAATAGGGCGTCTTCGCAGGATCTTCAGGATCTCAGTCCTTGTTTTTTATCGGATAAAGTTGTAAGTTTATTTATTTTGTTGGTTAGGACTTTTGTGGTAAGCTTAAGTGCGGCGTCATGCAAATAGTTATCCTTATACTGGTGCGGATCATCTACGAATAGTGCGAATAATCAAAAATCACCTGGGAAAGGACAAAGATATTACTACAGATAACTACTTTACATCGATTAAATTAACCAAGGAATTACCAAAAAAATTAATAAGTCCAAAAAAAACTTCCCAAAACAAACAGTGGGTATTTATAATCAAACTCAATATGGGGTTGACGTAATGGACCAAATGGTGCGTCTTTATACTACAACAGTTGCTCTAAGACTATGGCCTATGCACGTATGTTATAAAATTCTTGACTTATAGCAACAAATGCATGGACTATTTATAAAGAAGTAACTGCTAGTAGACTTACTCCTCATAAGTTTATTTTTAAGTTATGTAAAGAAATACGGTTCCATATCTTGCCTCCCGAAATCTGGTACTACACCCAACAACACCGGTTCTACCAACAACCAGCACTGTTACTATCCTAAAACAAAAAATGTCAATTAAAAATATTTTGTAAAAGAAATCATATTTTTAATTTATGCCACGTCTGTAACAAGGCAAGGTATGGCAAATGCCAAAAACTGCAAACTACATGGTGTTCCAAATGTTTAAACATTGAGACTAAAAAAAATCAGAGTCTATCATCTAGATTTGATATAATTTTTTAAAACTGGATTTTTATTGACTTAAGGACTTAATGCCAAAACATTTTCTTAAGGCTTTCTAGGTAGGTATGCTGTCAGTTTTAGTGCTAAAAATAAGTTAATATTTTAGATCTTTAGAAAAAGATATATAAAAATTATAAACAAATGTCACATATACCAGAGATCACAATATAACATAAATGTATCTAAAAACCTTTTATTATTAACATACACACTCCAAAACATTTTAAACTCACATATCTAATGACATAGATACTTATTAAGTTGGCAATCAAAGAGTTTTACACTTAAACTGGACATTAAAGATTACTAAAAATAAATAAAAATGCAGACAATTTTTTAATTTGCCTTAATGTTGTTATTGCCTATAAAAGTACCATACACTGAATAAAGGCCCATACGCCTTTTGCAATTAGGATCAGGACATACAGACAGTTAAGATCCTATAAGACTTTTTCCAGCACAAGTTTACAGCCAATATGGTACTGAACGTCAAAATATTACTGAAGCTCTTTATACAAATATCCAAAAGAATATCAAAAACTTAGAAAAATTAAAGAAAAACAATTGAAAAATAAATAAAAGTAGGAACTGGAAAGATTCTCTCATAAGTGTACAAGTTTAAAGAAAAGAGAGACTCGCGGAGTAAAATTAAGTATATATTAACACAAATATTAAAAAATAAAATAGAAATCGAAAATTCTTAGATAAGAAAGAAAAGAAAGTAAACGAAATTAGACGAAACTAACATAGTGTCTAATATTTCGGATTTTTCGTCGAAGTCTTAAGAGCCGTCTACTCTAGCAACAAAAGAGACAGCTTAGTCAAATTCTATGATGTAAGTTTATACTCATGACTCATCAGGACTACCTTTTAGATTAGGAGCTTTTAAAAATAACATTCTATATATGGACATTCATATGAATTTATAGTTTACCTTCTGTCATACAAGAATTTTATTTATTAAAATATGAAGCTCAAAGACAACATAGTTGTCTCAGCAATCAAAAGAGTTATTATCCATAATTAGAAAATTATTTTATCACTGTAATAACTTGAAAGACTTAAATGGAACAAAATAATATCAAATTAATTTAACTGTATATAAGGAAGCAAAAACAATATGAAAAGAACTTCTAAATCGTATAGAAACAATAATAAAATGTATCATAGGAAATATAGATCAATCAATAGCAAATAAAATTAAACAATTAAAAGCTAATCAAAATAGCCTAAAAGTTAAATCTTTAAGACAAATATCTTTATTGTAAGATTCTATAAATAATCTACAAGGAAAATGAAATTTCTGTACTTGGCTGTATACCATGAATCACAAAAGTTTTATTTTAAAATTCTTTATAAAAGGTATATAAATAAAAAGACCTTTTCGGGCTATATCACAAAACGTTTTAGGACTAAAAAGTCCACCATTAGTGTATTGCCAGGTGTGCATGAATCAATCTGGTAAGTATTTAAGCATAAACCATTAAAATGATACAAAATTTATTAGGTCACAATAAAACACTGAAAACTTTGTTTCAAACTTACACATAATTTATTTTAGCTTATCACTACAGTTGTTTTGGCTGATTGCCTTTCTCAAGAGATCTATTTTTAGCATTTTATAGTCTCTAATGAAATAGATTGTGGAGGGGAGAACTGTTTGTCTCAAGTTGGTCATTCAAAATTATATCTGTGTTTTTTAATTTGTTGATTTCCGTAGATTCTAACAAGGATAGCTTAAGGCCTTTATTTTGAATGTGAAGAATTTTAAATTCGTCATTAAAAGAATGATTGTGATCTAGAAGGTAAAGTGCGTATGTAAAATCTGTTTTTCTATTATTGAAAGCCCTTTTATGTTCTGCTATTCGTTTATTAAAGTTTCTACCAGTTTGACCGATGTAAGTTTTTGGGCAGTCGCCACATTACAGTTTGTACACACCACTGTGTAAGTGTTTTTTTATTTTGGCTCTTGTTGTTTTTGATATATTTGCCTAGGTTGTTATTTGTTCGAAAAGCTGGTGTTATTCCTTTCTTTTTTATGTGTTTGGCTATTTTAGTTGATATCTTGCCTGTATATGTAATCGAGCAGAAGGTACTGGGTTTTTTTTCTGGTGGTGGAAATACTAATTTCAGGGCTTTCTTGTGTAGTTTTTGATTTACCATTTTATTAATTGTTTGTTCGTTGTATCCGTTGTTTACTGCTATTTGCTTGATGATATTTAAATCTGTCTTAAAGTTATATTTTGATATCGGAATTTCTGTTAATCTATGTAACATACTATTATGTATAGGCTGCCACCAGTTACGTCCCCCCCCCACCCCCCCCACCCCCCCCCCCCCCCCCCACCCCCATTCCCCCCCTACGGTAATTATCTCCACCAATATAAAAACTGTTTAAATACGGGAGGTTTTGAAATCTTTGTCTCAAATGATCCATAAAAATATCTGATAGCAGTGGGCTTACAGGATTGCCCATTATAAGTCCTGCACTATTGTATATATTTGATAGAGATAAAATAATATAATAGAATATAATAACAAAACAATAGAATTCTGTAATAATCAAAATATTGAAATGTTACACAAAAAAACCGACAGAAAAATATCAAAAACAAATTAAGCTAGCATTAGAAACTTCAAATCAATAGTAAATCCAATGGAACAGAAATATCTCAATATCATGAACCCACAGCCTCATAAATTATACTCTTTCATTAAACTACAGAAACCGGATCACCCAATAAGACCTACAGTTTCTTTTTATACAGCTCCGTCATATAAGCTTTCAAAAAAACTGTTAGACATTATTTTAGACCACACTAAAGTTTCACCTAAATTTACCATAAAAAATACAATAGCACTAGTTAATAAAATACAACATATTCAATTACCTAAAAACTCCAGATTAATTTCATTTGACGTAAAAAATCTTTTTCCTAGTATCCCTCCTACAGAAACTTTTATTCTAGTAAAAAAACCTTTTAGACAAAAAGAGTACAAATCCAATAATTACATTTGAAATTTAACATCTTCTTGACGTTTGCATAAACCATAACTACTTTGAATTTAATAATTAAATATATACAAATACTTTGAATTTAATAATCAAATATATACAAATAACAGTGCAGGACTTATAATGGGCAATCCTCTAAGCCCATTGTTATCAGATATTTTTATGGATCATCTAGAGTCAAAGATTTCAAAACATCCCGTATTTAAACAGTTTTTATATTGGTGGAGATACGTTGACGACGTACTGGTGTGTTTCACAGGAACTAACAGGCAACTCGATCAATTTTTATCGTATAATAATTCACTTCATAGTCATATGAATTTACAATAGAAACCGAACAAAATCAATCCATAAACTTTTTAGATTTAAAAATTATCAGACTTAAAAACAAACATGACTTCTCCATATTTCATAAACCTACCCATACTGACACGACTATACACTATTCATCATCCCATCCAACACAACATACTCTGGCAGCCTATCATAATAGTATGTTACATAGATTAACAGAAATTCCGATATCAAAATACAACTTTGAGACAGAATTAAATATCATCAAGCAAATAGCAGTAAATAACGGATACAACGAACAAACAATTAATAAAATGATAAATCAAAAACTACACAAGAAAGCCCTGAAATTGGTATTTCCACCACCAGAGAAAAAACCCAGTACCTTCTGCTCGATTACATATACAGGCAAGATATCAACTAAAATAGCCAAACACATAAAAAAGAAAGGAATAACACCAGCTTTTCGAACAAATAACAACCTAGGCAAATATATCAAAAACAACAAGAGCCAAAATAAAAAACACTTACACAGTGGTTTATACAAACTGAAATGTGGCGACTGTCCGAAAACTTACATCGGTCAAACTGGTAGAAACTTTAATAAACGAATAGCAGAACATAAAAGGGCTTTCAATAATAGAAAAACAGATTCTACATGCGCACTTCACCTTCTAGATCACAATAATTCTTTTAATGACGAATTTAAAATTTTTCACATTCAAAATTAAAGCTTAAGCTATCCTTGTTAGAATATATGGAAATCAACAAATTAAAAAACACAGATATAATTCTGAATGACCAACTTGAGACAAACAGTTCTCCCTTCTCAATATATTTCATTAGAGACTATAAAATGTAAACGCATGCTAAAAATAGATCACTTGAGAAAGGCAATCAGCCGAAACAGCTGTAGTGATAGGTTAAAATAAATTTTGTGGAAGTTTGAAAACAAAGTTTTTAGTGTTTTATTGTTACATAAAATTAATATCCATCAAGTTACGGTCGAATCCATCAATTATTCAAAATTTATTATGTCACATTTTTGTTAAGGATTTAAAGGTTAGAGAAAAGTTAGAGGAAAGATGTTAAAGGTTTTAAAATATAGTCTACATGACAACGTAAGACTACTTCGTTGCCATCTGGAACCCATTTAGATACATTGTCTTAGGGTCAGTAGGAGTCCCTATTGGGATCGTGCTATAAATAAATCATATAAGCAACTGATTTTAAAGTTAAAAATTGTGGCAATAAAGAATAAATTAGCCTTATTTGAAAATGTATATATAACCATACTCAGTCATTAATCAGTAATAAATTAAATCCAATTCTCTAATTATATTTGTATTAGAGAATCCGTTAGTTAAATCGGAAATATATGATTATTCCCAATTACCCAATTCCCATTCTCATTAGTGTAAATAATTCAAATTATGTTATTCACTTAACATGTACTTAACGAATTTAGCGATAGCGATATGGAAGATATGCATAAAAATAGATACAATAATAAGAATTATGTAAAAGAAATAATATAATAAGCCCCTTGTGCAGTACAGTTTATTAAGATATTGTCATGTGACCATTTTGAAGTAAAAATAAAAAAAATGATTCATAAGAATCAGCGATGAACAATGGATACTTATAGTTCTAGACGACGAATTAGCTACTATCGGGTGTCCAAATTTACAAGAAAATTTACTAATCCATGAAAGGTACGTTTTAGAATCAGTTCCCGAAAGTATTTTAAAAATTAGGAATAAAAATTTCTAAATATTTAAAATCAGTAAAATTCACTTTTTCTATATTGTAGCGGTTATATTATTGCCTACCACATAGGGTATTACTCATAGGAAGTTGAACATTGGGGACAGAAATTACTGAGCTTGAGATAAGGTAAGCAAAACAAACCGAAACGTTTGCGAACGGCTACTCTTGGTTTGTTTGGAAAGCTGGGACGTGTAAAAGTAAATGAAAAGGGGACTGAAATAGGGTTACTACAAAAAGTGAATCAAAAGGGTACTTACATAGATTTCCTGGATAAAACAACACAAGAAGTTCCTAAGCTATTTAAAATGGACGCCGTTTATAAGAATTCCACTATGAAACTAAGTTCCTGTAGCTGGCTGTATATCATGTATCACAAAAAATTTATTTAAAATCCTTTATAAAAGGTATATAAGAAAATGCCCAAACGGGCTATCACAAAGATATTGCAAAACGTTTTCGGATTATTAAATTCATCATCAGTGCAAACGAGGTATACATGCTATGAGCCACCAAAATATATAGGTCCAAACCCTTTAAATTATATAAATTTACATTTGATGTACATTATATGTTGTTACAAATTATGATGGTAACTTAAACAACATATAAGTGGAATAGATAATACATCCTTGACGAACACCGGCTTTTAGTTTATTCGAAGTATATGTTGTTGACTCTTACGTTTGCTATGTTGTTAGTTAGTATTTTTAAACAATAGTATTTTTTTAAACAATAACAATTTCTAATTTTTAACAACTTTGCATATTCTACGACTAAATCTACGTCTAAAAATATCAAAAATAGATCCAAAATTAACAAAAATTTAAAAAAGTGAACAATGTTTAGTGTTAATGACATGACATGTGTTATATAATTTTTTTGGCACGACGATTACATTTTTTTTTATCATTCTGAATAAAATTTAATTTTTCAATAAACTTTATCGTTTTTGATTTATAAACAATTAAAAACTAAAAAAAGCGCCAAACTACGATTTTCAAGACCTAAAAATGCAAGTAAGAAATATTATTTTTAAATATTTTTTTAAGAAGGGCGTAAATTCTTGTATTCTTAATATAAGTTTAAACTTTGTTCTATCATTTCCCGATAAGTATTTTGGGTTTGTTTTATTTTAAAATATTGATTTTTAATTGGTAATGAAGTACTTATAAACAGGATCAGCACTATGGATACGACGTGTATAAGAGAGCGAAGCAACATCTATGATGGCACACATTTTTGCTGGTTTGAAATCTCATTAGTCATTGTAGAAATGAGCACGTATCCTGCTATACGCGCTTAGTTAAAAATTAAAAAAACAGTATTTTATAATGAAACAAACTCGGAGTTTTCAACGGGAGGTGACAGAACAAGGCTTGAACTTGAATTTAGGCACTTGATAATTTTTAAAATAATATGTTTTATTTATGTTTTTGAGCCTTAAAAATCGTAATTTTGCATTTTTCTTAGTTTTAAATTGTTTATAACTAAAAAGCGATAAAGTTTACAGAAAAATTACGAAAGACCTATTTTTGTTTAGAATGACCCAAAAAATTAATAAAAAAATTAAAATTTTAACTTATCAAGAAAAACTGACCAGCTTCAATTTATTTAAAATCTTACTTTTACTAAGATATTCATTGGAAGGAATATGGATATCAAAATAATTGTACAAGTTGATTTCATATTTTTATTGAGATTTTTAGCTTAAATCGGTAGAAACTAAGTAAAATTTATTTGAAAATAAACATAATGTAATATCCTTGTAGAAATAACAAAAAAATCTATGATGTCTATTTGCCAAAACTGCTATTATCATCGCTAAATAGTTCTGCGAGTGGAGTATGGTCCATGGTTTCCCCGGATTCTGGTTCTAGATTAATATAAAATTAATTATTTAAGGGATTCTTGAGATGTTTAGTTACCTGACTCCATTAGATCGCGAAACTTTAGTTAACTTATTTTATTTTTGGCTTTATTTCGTATCAGAGTTATTTGTTTTGGTGTTCTCTTTTAAGTAATGACGTGGAACGTCCATGGGCCCTGATAACTTTGACCTATTAAATCTTGTATTATACTTCTTACATATTTGGTACATTCTTGATGGTTTTAATGAAATTTTTGGTTTTAGATTTTTCAAAAATAAATCCTTAAAACTTTCGTCCATAAGAAACCAGTCAATTTCTTTCCCAGCATTAACCACTTTAAATGTAGAAGGTTTAGACCTTGACTACAGAATAAGATCATCCCATTCTTCTGGAACATCAACAAGTACTTTTTTGTACGAAAAATGAGATTAAAGTCACTATCTCAAGGTAGGTATGAATGTCCTCGTATCGGGTATACATGTCTTATCTCTAATGCTAATTTCAGTACATGCACCAGGATAAAGGTATGAAAAGCGGATAAAAATGTAGGTTTTGTTTTGATCCGGGCAACCATCAGAGAAAAACCATCTCTTATCCATTTTACGGAGTATATGATCTTTTAGATAATGGAATATCACGGAAGTTACTTCATTTGAATCACGTTTAAACATTCCTTTGTGATTGGTATAAATATGGACATCATTACCTCCAATTTCATGTACAACAAATACATAGTACCAAAGTTATCTGCCTTATAAATCTTTATTTGTAGTCAAATTTGGTAGCGAAAGATTTGCATAAAGTCAAAGGCTATTGCAGATACAATATTACTATGTTTAATTTTTTGTTTTATATCATAAAATGTAAGACTTGTAAAACAAAGATATGTTAAATCGAGTTTGAAATATGTTATAATAAGCAAAGTAAGAAACCTTGGACTGTAGGTGAAGTTCTTTAAAGTTCTGTACATATTTTTTACATTTAACTCTGACGGTAGATAAATTTCTTTTCGTTCATTTCTTTTTGTTTGCTTGCCCCGGCCATCTTTTGGAGAACAACCACTCATTAAGCTATTTCTAATTCGACGAATCTGCATTTCAGTACCACCAAAAATACTACGGAGAGCTTTGGGACAAATACTTACGTCTTTTCCCGATAGTCGAATTTTATACATAACACAAAAGAAGCTATATGTGGTGAACACTGTTGATGTCAAGCTTTGTTTGTATCTTAATTTCCACTGTCACTAGTAGTACTGTGGTTAGGTAAAGTGGCTTGAGAATACGACTGCGTGGTCTCTGGACAGGAGTAATGCTAATGAGGCTTGATAAATATGAATCATCTTTGGTCTTCATATTATTAAAGATATTCAGTAAGTCAAAATGTTGTTAATGTGTTATTATATAAAAGCATCGGTAACGTTTACAACTACAACCAAGATTGAAGTCATAAGCTTTGATAAAACAACTTTTTATTATCAAAAAACTTACCTACAGTCATTTCCTGTTGTTCGGGCTAAAACATCGTTATCACCTTTATGTGTATTGTGAGCAACTTCATGTATTTAGCGTGCTTTATGGTTTCCCTTTGATAAACTTTAATTTTCCGTTTTCGTGGTTGATCTGTAATTCGAATTTCATAAATGCTCTGATCTATAATATTCAAGGTATTGTGTTGAACAGTTTCCGTCATGTTGAACTATTTCTCTAATACAAAGAAAACAAACATCATCTGTTATTAATAAAGAACGCACATAACTGATAAATTTATAGAGAAGATCATGCACGCTTAGCGATGACCGTTGAATACGATGGGACAAGTGTTGCTTTTACAACAAACCGCGTGGACATCTGTTGTTTTTCTAAAACTATCCGAATTTTCTACGTAGATTACTCCAGACACCTGGGATGTTTACATAACTTAATGTGTGAGAACGATAAAGAAACTGCTATTCTATGCGAACAACATATAAAGAAAAATTTACAAACAAATGGACATGTTTTGTTTTTTAAATAAACGCCTTAATTGTATAACCCTTAATAATTAGTCTGGTGCTTAATTCTAGTGACTTAGGTCTGGCATTTACTAATATGAGAACTATGCTAAGCAACAGCAGCCTCAACTTAATGCTTCGATATCGCTTTTTAAAATGTTACATTTAATTCATACTGCTCTATGGTGTAGAATCCTGAACCATAAAGGCCAATGTGATGAACCGATTAGAGGCCTTTGAGATGTGGGTATTTAGAAGACTACTTAAAATTTACTGGACAGATCACACAACAAATATCGAAGTATTAAATAGAATTTGCAGAGAACGAGATTTGCTGCCAATAATAAAAAGAAGAAAAACTGCTTATCTGGGTCATATATTTCGAAATTGGAAATGGAAGACGGAAGTGCAAGACGGAAGATGGACGAAGAGATTATTGAAGTGTAGACCAAGAGCCGACAAGCGAAGTCAAGGCAGACCACCCACCCAATGGACCGACGACCTAAGGAGAATAGAAACAAACTGTATTGCAGCAGCTAGAGATAGAGAGAACTGGAGACGTTTGGAGGAGGCCTATAACCAACAATGGATGTGAAAATTCGGCTGGATGATGATGATATTTCGAAATTCCAAGTATCAGTTCTTAAAGCTTATTATGAAAGGGAAGATAGAAGGAAAACGAGGCATCGGAAAAAAGAAATATTCATGGCTTAAAAACATAAGGGATTGGACAAATCTCGATGCCCATGCACTTTTTAGAGCCACACAAGATCGAGAGCAGTATTCCAGAATTTTCGCCAACATCCACTAATTCACAGTCTCGAACAAACTTTCAACGTGAACGTACACGTTCCCGCCAAAAGTGAAGACCCAGAAATCCAATAAAACAGATCCAATCGTGAAACGTGTCGCGAAATACGGTAATCAGCGTGAAAAACGGTCGTGAAAACTCGCGAACGGATCCACGGTACCGGTAGTGACACTTTCTGGACGAGAGGATCGCCAGAAAACAAACAATAGGCGCGAAATTACCACGTGGAGGCGTTAAATTTTGTCATGTAAGGCGCCAAAACTGGTAACTAGCACCGAATCGAACGGGCGTGGTACCAACCGGCTAACGGATCCTTGCAACTGATACTGAAAAGTAAGGAAGCAAAGGGGCGTTGGCATTGGTGCCTGTCTGGAGCTCTTCGCCGCAGAGTTCTCGAAACGAAAAAGTGACGAACACTCAGGTAAAGTCTCACACACACACACATACACTATACACACACATTTCATACACATATCAATCACACTTACCACATATACCAATAACCATTCCAAATTCCTTTTCCTACACATACTAAGTTCATCCTTCAAAATCCAAACACAATTTCATACATATACCAATCCACCCAATTTCCTACACATACTAATTTCCTACATATACCAATTCCTTTTCCTACAGATACTAATAATAACAACCATCTGTTCTAAGTACCTTTTCCACATATACCAAAATCCTATATTCCACATATACCAATTTCCTATCCTAATACACACAGAAAACCCACATCATGCCACGATCCAGATCCCGCAAGCAACCCGATCCACCTCAACCAGCGACTGCAGAGACTGATTGGCAATCTGTATCCTGCTCCCAAATCTCCTCTTCTTCCCACACTTCACATGTCTCAGTCAACATTGACGGACATGAACCACGGACGCAGCAGGAATGGAAGCAGGCTCTGACAGAGATCTGCCACCAAAATCCTGAGGCGGCCAGCGAACACCTCACCCCCATAGTCCAGAAAATCAATAACCAAGAGCAACAGCTAAACACACAAACTCCAGATACCATAAGAAAAATCCTACAGAACGCCTTCATGTCTGCAATACCTGGATACATCCCCTCCCCCTCCCCTCCAAAACCCGTTACCCCCCCCCACCCCCCTCCCCCCTACCAGCACCCTCTCCCATACCTCCACCCTCTCCCATTCCTCCTCCAAAACCAACCAAACCAACTCCAAAACCTACCCCCAAAAATACACCCCACACACACAGATACTACATCACACTGATCCCTCAGAAATACTCCAGCCAACGAAAATTATCCAGAACCCTCAAAAACCACAATCTCCTCGGAGACATCCCATTCGAACTGGACACGGAAGCTTCCGAAAACCAGGCCATCCTTTATACAACGGGCCCCCTTCCCAATCTTAAGGAATGGGAGAGGAGCCTAAGATCCATCACCGAAAGTCACATCTCCATATCCAAACAAATTCCTTCAGAATTCATCGAAACCAAAAACATCACACCCAAAATCCTATCAACACCCAAGAAAACACAAACAAACACACAACCAATACCATACCAACCCACCCCCTCCACATCCAGAACAGACATCCCCTTACAAACCCCTCCAACCCTTCACCTCCCTCCTCAAACCCCCTCACACACACCTGAAATAGCAATACCACACACACCCCCAACACCACATCCCATACACTCACAAACCACCTCGCCTAACCCTCAAACAATCCCTCCCCCCACCCCTCAGCAACCAACACAACACAAAAACTACAGAATAGAGGACATCCCCACCGATATCTGCCAGCAGAGACCGTTTTACCGATTCCTAATACAGCACAACCTTATCCCTAATTTAGACTCGCTAAAAGTCTTCCCAGCCCAGAAGGCGGCCTCAGTTCGAACTACGAAACTCCTCGACATCGCTCACATCACGGCAAATCTCCGTAAAATCCTTCAAAACGACCAAATCCGAATAATATCCCGTCTACCTAAGACCCAAAATCCTTCGCCCAATCCGAACAATTCATCTTCCATATTCCATCTTGTCATAGCCGGCGTGGCAAAAACTTTTCCACAAAAACTCATCGAGGATAACTTATCCGAGAACAACTTCCCATTCACCAAAGTAGTTCGAATAATCGCCCGATCCACTAACCAACCCACCTCCTATATCAGAGTATTTACCAGCTCTGAAACCAAGTTCGCCGAAGCACTCACGAGTGGTGTCTTGATCGAGGGTGAACGGCTGGCCTGCGAAGTTCCGCGATCAGGCAACTCCGTTCCCGTTCGATCCAAATACTGCTCGAGATGTTGCAAAAGCGGACATTTCAACACCGAATGCCCTGAAAAATCCATTATTTGTCCGTACTGCGGACTCAGCCATCGGTCTACTGCCTGCCCCACGATATCGACTCCCAAATGCCCTAACTGTAGTGGTCCTCACCCCGCTTTCTCACCACGCTGCCCTCACCGCAACACTCAACCAACAAACTATAGTCAAACCCAACCAGTGTACACAGAAAAACAAATCCCATCCTACGACCTCTCCTCTGATATGAAATCCCTCATTCACTTCACATCCATACTCCTATTCAACGCCTTCCCTGAAAAGAGAAGTGCAATCTCCTACTACCTAAACCAAATTTCCAATGCAATGTATGGATGTGCCATAGCCACCTCATGCACCAATAATTTAGTTAAACAAACCTTCACCCACCTCCACATTTAAATACCACACTCTATACACAAACACAAATTCACACACACACTAATTACACCTAAACACAACACTTTACCTATCCCAGCTCACAATCCAAATTAATAAACACCTAAACCCTCACCTAACAACATACCTAAAGTCCAAATTAATAAACATACAAAACTACACACACACACAACACTACACTGTGAGCACCTAACACACTCCTTAAGAGTCGAATAAATACACACAAGGACAGGGGGAGATTGGTTTTCTGTGGTTTCCCAATCTCATTGCACAATGATACCTGATCCTAGGTGAGGTCATAGCCACAGCTATCCTCCACGCGTTTTTCCAACAAACAAACAATGGCCAACAATCTGAAAGGAATCGTTTTTCCAAAGAACTTGTACTTCGTGACAGGCTTGGTGGGCCTGACTAACTCTTCCGGAAGACGTACATCCGCCTCTTGCCTTCTTCTTGTTCTCGGCCCCCATCCTATCCTATCCTCCACCACCCTCTTTGACCTTTCAGCTCTTTAGCGGCGGCGCCCTTAGTCTTCGGAGTCCACTAAAGTCATACGGGCGAAAACTGGCATTTCAAACCAAACAAGCACTAGCACCCAACAAACAAACCCACCCTTGAAGAAGCATAGAGCTTAAAGCAAGGTTAAAACGCATTGATTGATCCACTAATTGGATAGGGCACCATGAGAAGAAGAAGATCTGGTGAGGTCTGGTAGACCCAACTTTCTAAAATGCCGTGCCTCTAAAATATATTAAAAATTGTATATCTGTTTTCCTTAATAAAACAATACACTATGTAAAATCGGTATATTTTTAAATAAACAAATTAATAACTTAATAATAATTTAAAAAATCAAATTAATCGGTAGCATTATGTGCGGCTTTTCAATTTTGCACTCTTTATATTCTTGTCATAACGGAATGCGGAATACATATTGTTTTTTTTTTAATTTAACAGAAAGATATTTCAATTTTCTATCCCATTTTCGTGAGCACATTTCGCATCGTCGTTTCTTAGATTTTTCTTCACTGTCTTAGAGATGTACTCTTACTGGTGGTAAGCTTTCGTAGCGAACGAGGTAGTCTTTCGTTTTCTTATTTATTGTTACTTGTATAATAACTCCATCTGAAGTAATTTAATAAAAGCACGCCTTGTCTTTTATAATCGTTTGTGTTATTTCAGTAAATCACGAACTCGTTTACTTCGACAGTATTTAAGAGGGAGAAAAAATTGTAAGTGGCTATCTGCGATAATTTCTGAATATATAATATGCTGCTGACAGATGGTTGATAATGTCTACACTACCTTTTGTTAGATCAGAAGAAGTAACTATATGTGGTTTTTTTGTTCTCCTGTATTCGTGTCAATGAAATCATCATGGTGGAAAGTGAAAAACGTATCATTATTCTGTAGAATAAATATACTAGTTGGCACACTCCGATTTTTTGTAAAAAGACGACGTGGTAACAACTCCTTGTTTTTTAACAGCTCCCACTGAAGTCAATCAGAGTTCAGATAAGAGACGGATCATAAGGTTGTAGCTGGTAAACCAGTTATTAAAACTTATTTTACGACCAGTTTTACTTACTGGCTCAATTAGACGAATAACGATATCTTTATCTCTCTTGCTCTGCTGGAAAGTTCCCCCAGGCTGTTTACCGACATTAATCTTCGTATTTAACGTAAAGAAACATCTAGCATCTACCAATGCACAAATTTTAAGGTGATACTTGGCCAACTAATTCGGAATATAGCAAAAAGAACATTTTCCCAGAAGAGATTTAAGCTTTTCGTCGATTGTCAAACTAATTTGGTGAAAGAACTTTCGAATTTAATACAAACTGACCAAATATGTCTCTAATGGTATCAAGCTTATTTTGTTTTTTCGTTGGGCATGAGTTTCGATGTAACGAAGAAGTAGGCAGGCTAAGATAAATCAAAATCTATGTAGTGCCCTGGCCTTTCTTAAACCTACAATCCTGTATCATCAGTTTTCCAAGGCACGTTCAAATTTTATTGACCTGAACTATAGAAACCAACTAAATAAAAAAGGGCAAATAAAGAACGTTATTTCTTGACGATTTGATTCTTTAAATTTATATAATTTATTATTTTCCGAGTATGCTAAGGAATTTTTCTAAATCTTTTTGTTGGTCTAAATGATAATCTCTCTGATCTTATTACCAGTTATAAAATATTATAAAATTGGTCACTTGTGACCAGTGTCTATTGGTGACTTGCCAATTTTATTTTCTGGTTGAACTGATGGCATATGTTTTATAATATTTTGTCTACATGTCTTGACGTTGATAAATTATTATTGGAGATATGCACCACTTGGTCTTATTGCCTTTTCCAGGATAATACAAAGAACAATAAGCATCCTCTTCAGCGAATTCATCCCCATTAGGTTTATCTGTCTGTGTGCTATCTGCTTCATCCGGTTCAGAATCCAGGTCATTTTCTCTGGCTTTTAATAGGTCGTTTTTAAATTAAGAATTATTAGCTTTAGATCCTGAGCTTATTATTAGGTCAGCATCAGAGTCATAGATAGCTAAAAGCCTCTGCTTTTTCACAATCTTACATTTTATACCAGTAATATAATTTTTGTTTTATCATTATCAGTAATAATTTTCAGATAAAAAGTAAAAGATTAAGAGCCATATTAACCAACAACAAATAAATCTACAAATAGGTATTCGAAAAATAAAAGGCGAATACTGCTAGGTGTAGTTGATAAAACAAAATTGATAGAATTTATTCTACGCATAAAGTTATTCTTTGAATAGTGGTTTAGCTTTTGTAAGTTGGTGAATATAGACCTAAGTAATTAATATTATCATCATTTGAGAGTTATACCGATTTTAATAATTTTCTTAACCCTCAACGGGTAGAGAAACAAATAGAACTCTAGAAATAAATTACAATTCATATATCTTATACATTTATTTAAAAACACAATAAACACAAAAAAAACTCACGAGTTTTATCTCATAAGATACAATTCCCATTAAATCATTTCTTATGATAGAGTGTGAAATAATTTCTAGACTTTTTTCCTGACACCAGACATAAACGAGTTTTACATTTTTCGCAATAAACTGTAGTTTGTCCATCTGTACACAATTTACATCTACCTTTATCTACTAAACTTGGAAAGTGACCTATGTTGTCAAATCGAACGTAACCTGTTGGCCGAGGAGCTACTGGATATTTAATTTTTTTCTTTGGTTGTTGCTCTGCACTGGAACACCGAGATTTTCTCATATTCTTTGAAAGAATAAGGGATTTTCCAATATTGACGCGAAATTTTTTTAGTTTGTCATGTCTTTTTCCCAATGTTTCCATATCTCGACGATATAGCAACCAAGCATTATTCACTGTTCTATCTATGAATTGGCTGAATATGCAAAGATACCACCTTCTCGATTTGAACGGTGTTTTAAATAGTGATATCAGCATATCAGATAGATCAACACCACCCATACATTTATTATATTGCTTAACTACTTGAGAAAACTGCACATCGAATTTTTGGTTTTGTTCCTTACTATATCGATTCACTTGAATTACGGGGCTGTGGGAAATGTATGAGCTAGCTAAAGTGACTACTGCATTACCTTTTGTGTAGTCAACTTTGTAAGCGAAACTTCCTCTGCCTTTTTTGGGAAGCACTTTGTCTGTTTCAAGCGTACTCCAGTAGTTCTGTCTGAACTCAAGTTCCAAGACTCGACAACTGTTTCTCTTTCTTTAAGTATTCTATAAGCTCCAAAGAGCAGAAAAAGTTGTCAAAATATACCACAGATTCATTCCGATTTGCAATTGTTCTACATAAATATATAACTACTTGAGCCCCGAGCCCCAACGATTCTTCTTAACTTGAAAATGGTATGTTGATGCAAGTGCTTGAACCTGTGTAGACTAAAAAGTCGTAAACAACACCTGACACTCCTGTGCGAACAAACATGTTCAGTCCCCATTTTTTAGGCTTTTGAGCATAGATTGACGTAAGTTACCTGCTTTACTTCTCTTATACGCTATCATCATTTCATCAACAGAAAACAGTGTCTCTTGTTTCAAAGACAAACATTTTTGACGTACTTTTTCTAGTATGGGCCAAATTTTAAACAATATGTCGCCGTTTGCATCCATGTTACTATCTTGAAAGTGTATGAATCGTTCAAGCTTTTCGAATCTCTTCACTGGCATTATTTCAGCGATTGTTTCATGTCGAGTTTCAAGACTCCAATGATCTTTACAAGCAGGAATTTGTAACACACCCATTAGCATCTTCATGCCCACAAAAGCTTTTAGTTCTAATGGAGTCGTGTTGATAGACACCCCTGTTGATAATGTAGAGTATACATTAGTTTTATTTAACATATAGGTAAACAAATCGTCATCAAAAGATCGTTGAAAATATGTTACAGGTGTATACTTACCATAGGGTGCATACAAAGATGGTTCTGTTGTAAATTTAATGTGTTGAAAATCAGTTTGCTTCCACTTGTACTGTTTCTGTTCACTGCATGAAGCAACTTAAAGCTTTTTTGATTTAGAGGTAGGATCTTCATAGTCTGGATCAAAATTATCACCATAAATATCTTCTTCGTCTATCGACTCTCCTGTATCAGATATATACGGATCATCAGGAGGAAGTACTGCAATAACCTTCTTACGTGAATCGTAGAAAGAAGTGGTTGGTATCTGGAAATTATACAAAAAACAATAATAAATTCACATTTATGGTTTAGAGTATATAAACAATTATTGATCCGCATTCCAACACATCTTATGATAATTTGATTCATTTAGGTACACGTTTTGAATATCATATGGTTGAACAAAAATAAAGTTTGCCAATATGTAAAAAGAAAATTGAACGATCAATGCATACTACGAAATACATACACAAAAAACAGGTGATATTTTTTGCCATTTGAAAACAAAATTATTGCTTCAAAATAAATCTTTATATTCGCATTAATATGTACTAACATAAGTTGAAATAACAAAACACAAATTTATAATAAAAACCAGAAATATGATTATTTTTTTACTTACTTCGTCAATAGACTGTGTTTCCGCCATTTCACCAACAACACCATAGATAAGAGGGTGAACAACACTGACTCGATTTTACTTGAATACAAACTGGTTTCTCTCGCGCTACCTGCTTTTATTCGTAAAGAGTGAATGTATCTTCCAGTACGCATTGTAGTAGAGTAAATAGACTGGCAAAAGGCTTCTAGAATAGATTTTGGTGGGCACTTTGTTGCTAAAATGTAAAACCTATTTTTTTTCGTTTCTAATATCTTTCTAATGCAAAATCACTAGGTCGTCCAAAAATCGTAGCGGGAGGGGAGTGGTGGGGAGCCTTACAAAAAAAAAGTGCTAATTTTTTTTTTCGTCTTTTTCGGATCTACGATAACCGAAAATTTATTCCTTAAATTTTCATGTTGATCTGGACATTAGAAATATTTTTATTTTATTTATAAAAATACGTCAAACCATTGTTGTATACGAAGCGCCTTCATACAAAATCACTTGTTCTGAAAACCCATATTTTTAAAATCTTTACCTCGCTCTACCTCGAAAAATATTGGGTTTAGCAAAAAATTACTTTCTATAAACATTATAGACCAAAAATCAGAGAACACGTGGGTTTTTTTAGAATTTCGATTGGATACTTAGTTTAAGAAAGAATTAAATAAATCGAACGGCATGTCACGACGGACAGTGCTGAACGCAGAGATGCGAGGAAGGGCGAGATTTCTAATCTGAAGTCAAAGCAAATCGACTCTAGTGATGGCGATGTTGTTAGGGTCGATTTTACATTGAAACGCTGTTGTGTTGTATATTCTATTGCGAAAGTGCATCATTGTGCATTATTTTTTACTAATAGCGCGAAATCCACTGAGCTGAGATTTTTAATATTAAAAGTTTTAAATTATTAAAAGTTATTAATTAGCTTATTGCTATAATAAAA
Organism: Diabrotica balteata; assembly: GCA_918026665.1. Lineage (NCBI taxonomy): Eukaryota > Metazoa > Arthropoda > Insecta > Coleoptera > Chrysomelidae > Diabrotica > Diabrotica balteata. The sequence continues at coordinate 98,035,404 of OU898276.1, read as the reverse complement.
ATATTAAATATCTACTTAATATTAAAGTAAATATTTTTTTCATCTAGAAACGGATTTAACGAAAAGCAGCAGGTCTGACAGTGAACTTGAGTCAAAAATCAGATTAAGGCATGTTTTTTTCCATAAAGTCCATTTCCTTTTCAGTTTGTTGAAGGACGCGGAAACTGGAGAATACATTTTTGTTCTAGTTTTCGAAAAATGCATCCTTACTTCTTTGCATTTGGCCATGTGAACTATTCTTTTTGGGGAACATTATATTTGTTGGACATGTACAAATTTGCTGATAAGTATCCAGAATTTCATGAAGACTTTATTAGAGGAAATTTTGTTGTGAAAAGTTTGAACAGAAACTTTTACCAACTATTTGTAGATATAGCTTTAAACACATAAATACAAACTCAAAAGATGCAGGAGGAATCGTGTGATTTACTAAAACCAGTACAAAACTAGACGAATGGTTTTTAAGCTACAATATGATTGGCATGATGGTAGATGAATTTCGTGCATCATGAGACCTAAGCAACCACTCAAGTCAAAACGTAGAAAGTAGAAAAAAAACGGATGAAAATTGATGAATATTCTGTACAAAAACTACATGATCAGTTTTTACGATTTAATGTATTTTTAAAAAGCGTAGATCGTCTTCTTGTAATTTCAGCTAATAAGATTGCATCGCCAAATATTCAAACATCCTTACTAAATATACAAAAAAAAAATGAAAAAGAGAGCCTAGCAAAATTTATTGTTACTGTTGGAATTCCCAATTTTTATCAGCATAGAAAAAAAAATAATCTTTCAACACTTCCTCGCGCAGATACCTATAAAACTGTCTCTGAAAAGAAGAAAATTATTCAAGCCGAGCAAGAATTTTTACAAAAAATACTAGCAACCAAGGCAATTGAAAGAGACATAAATATTATGAGGATATTTTCAAATAGGAATTGACAGCATATCCAGTGTCACTTGTACCAGCAGGAGTTTTATCGATACCATAAAATAAATCTGCCTTAGGTTCTATAATAGAACAGTTTACAGTTGTTACAAAATCACAAAACGTGTCACATTTTGATGGTATGGGATTGATTCAAGCCGTTGGCAAACCATCAAATGCCAAAACATTTGACGACTATGCAAGAATTTTGAAATCAATAGTGTTCAAGAACCCCTACAGCGTTAAAAGGATCGATTTTGTTTTAGATCACTACAAGGAATCTTCCATAAAAAACTGCACGAGACAAAAGAGAGGCGCCAAGATTAAATCAATACAACGGTTAATTGAAGGTCCGGATACAGTATTACCTCAAAAATGGAATTCATTTATTAATTGAGTTTTTAATAAAAACCAGCTTACACACTTCGTAAGCAATCAGCTAGTTAAATATTCCTTAACAAATTGTACCGCTCACTTCGTATCCAGCAGAGGATTTTGCGACGTTTTACATTACAAAACAAATTTTGGTTTGAATTCTGAAATATTAGTCTCATCACATAAAGAGGCCGATACCAGAATAATATTACACATACTGTCAGCAAAAATGGAGGGATATACAAAATGTATAGTCGACTGTAAAGTTACCGATGTGCCGATTTTAAAGACTTTTCAACTCCAGAAGTTTAGATGAGGGTTGGAACAAAGGACAACGAAAGATTTATAGGTATCCACGAACTCTCTATGGATTACTCCCTAAGGAAATGTTGACCAGCCTTTCATATTGGAAGGTATTTCTATTAAATTATAGTCTCCTATCTAGAGTGTGAAGTGAAGAATATTTGAGCAAAGATGTTTTCGATGATATGATATTGTTAAATCTGTTATTCTTCTTTATACACCTAACGACAATATTAAGTGTATTAATACTCTAAGAGGTATTTTGGCCACTACGAAACCTATTCATAAACTGCCTCCTACTTTAGACAGTCTGAGGCAACACTGCCTTCGTATAGACTTCCAGACGAAAATATGGCTATGTAGTGCGACACCAAGACCATGTCTGCCAAATCCGTTGCTAAGTGGCTGAAGTAAACAAAATGGAGAGCTGGTACCAGTTTTAAGCACGGAACCCATGTTGACGAAAGATACATATATTCTGAATAGTTGTAAATGTAAAAAAGGTGAGTCAACTTTTGCCTTTTTATGTGAAGAATAATTATATTAGCTTTTTTATATAATTTTCAGACTGTACAGGACCCCAATGCTCGTGTAAAAGCAAACAGATCAAATGCATTGGTTCTTGTAAATGTGTGGCCCAGGCGAAATGTGGCAATAAAGGTAATATACGTGAAACAATTTTAACCGTAGAAGATGTTAGTTCTTCTGAGAATACTGAAGAGTCTGACTTAGAATAAGATAACTAACATAAGATATCTAGTGAGTAAGAAATAGGTAAGTACATAGATTTAATTGTTTTTATTACTATCCTTTGTTCTTACTCAGAAATGTATTGCCAAGGAAAACCGATGCCATTTTAAATGTGTATATTCCAAGCTTTTAAACTTTAACCACTTTACTAAGTCCTTAGTAAGCTTTATAATAATAACAATAATCTGTACGAAAATTTTTGGGGATACGGGATACCTCTACATACTAAGTCACCTAGGGCTCGATAACACAGAAAGAGTCCCACCAGAGCTCAATCCTTTTAATATCGTAAGTATCTGAGATAAGTGAATGTTCCCCTTTGAGGGAGTGCAAGCCGTATGGCTAAATCTGGATAATATTAATAATTTAATAATAGTAATAATAAGTATCCAACCTTAAAGATATACAACAATACCTATTATGATAACATAAATACTACTATATATTTTATCACTTAACACATACAGTATTCTAAAAGGGTTCTGACAACAAAACGAGCCAAAGAAGTCACTATTTACGCTAGCAGTATTCATTCTCCTTATAATCAGCATCACAATGAAAAAACGACCATAACAACATCGTCATCAATAGAGTCGATTTGCGGTTGACTTTGGCACAGGAATCTCGCCCTTCCTCGCATCTCTGCGTTCAGCACTGTCAGTCGTGACATGCCGTTCGATTTATTTAATTTTTTCTTAAACTAATTATCCAATCGAAATTCTAAAAAAACCCACGTGTTCTCTGATTTTTGGTCTATAATGTTTATAGAAAGTAATTTTGTGCTAAACCCAATATTTTTCGAGGTAGAGCGAGGTAAAAGATTTTAAAAATATGGGTTTTCAGAACAAGTGATTTTGTATGAAGGCGCTCCGTATACAACAATGGTTTGACGTATTTTTATAAATAAAATAAAAATATTTCTAATGTCCAGATGGGTATGCAAATTTGATGAATGAATGTTCGGATATTGTACATCCGAAAAACGATGAAAAAAAATAATTGCATTTTTTTTGTAAGGCTCCCCACCACCCAATGGGTTTTACATTTTAGCAATAAAGTTCCCACGGGATAACACAATAGGATCCTGTTTAAACTATACTATTGCTCTCTATGCGCTTAACTGCACATATTTTCCATTACAAATTTTATATACTATTGTATCTCTGGGTATACAATGGCCGTTTAAGGGTTAAAACCACAAGTGAGTATTTTCGTTTTGAAAATATTTGCCGTAAAATCGGAATCCGTCGTTCGTTTTTCTCTACCTATTACCGTTTTTTCAATCTCATCATCACAGTCATTAACATATTAGTAGATGTGTTGTGGTTCATAATTGGGCTTCAGCAGCTCGGACAGTTTGATTGATAATATTTCTCCACTGGTCGCGGTCATCAGTTATATGTATTGCCTCAGTATACTGTTTATTGAGAAGCTTTTTAGTAATGTCCGCCCATCGCTGTGGAGATCTTCCGCGTTGGCGTTGAGTCTGAGGCCTTCCTTGGACCACCAACCGCTCCATTTTGTGATAACTTCGATGGATATGGCCAAAGAACTTTAAAATTCTAGAGTAAACGGTACTGGAGAGACGCTGATCCGGTTTAATTTCATCCAGAACCGAGATATTTGTACGGCGAGCCGTCCATGGAATTCGAAGCAGGCGTCTCCATGTCCACATTTCAAAGGCGTCTATACGTCGTCGATCTGATTCTTTGACTAAGACTGGTCAAACAAACGTAATCTATAGGCTCAAAATTTTATTTGTGTATTATTATTTCGATCTGATATAATAAACTCGTGTTTTATGATTTCTTAAAATATTTGTTGTGAGAAAAAAACAGTTTCAGTTTATACAAGGAGTGCACGTCATGGGAAGAATAATGCCACGAGGGCAAAAACGAGTTTCTAAGATCCATCCTGTAAGATTAATCATGATTCTTATTTATTTTGCCAAAGTCTGACCCCGACTAATAGATAACTTTTCGTTGCTTTCTGTAAACACGCACGTACAAAAAGTAAACAGAAATGGACACAGACGAATAGTAAACGCTCCAAATTACGAAAGGAATGGCAAGACCTCAAGTTATAAGAAGACGATATAGGGAGCGACGGGGCAGTCAGGGTTGTATTAGCAGAAAATACCGGAGAAGATATAGCATATCTTATTTTATTTACAAAAAATCTTTTCATATAATTAGATAAATAAAATAGAAAGGTATACCGAAGCTTGAAAAAAATAAGTATTATAAAGAAAACATAAGTAGTAACTTACTTCAGCCCTGCTTGTATTGATCGTTCTGAAAGCTTCTTTTAAAGACGATGGATCGATGGATCGCCTTTTAAAGCAGTTTTAAAATCGCATAGATTAGCTGGCGCCAGTAGTTATTGGCACGCCAGCAAGATAAAATGGTATATATAAACAGTTACCAGACAAGTAATAAAATAATGCATTATGTCAGTAAAAGTCTAACTTTACATGCGCGTCACCATTTTGTCTTTATTTAAATCAAATGAGTCAAATCAAGTAAAATTGAACTTACACGTATAAACCTTTAAAAACCTTGCACGTATAAACAATATCTATTAAAATAAGATTTTCACTAGCTAAAAATTCTCATTATTCATCAAAAATACGCATTATTACAACTTATTATGCAGGGCAAAATCCGAGGAAAGCGAAATGTGGGAAGACGAAGAATATCCTGGCTTAAGAACTTAAGGGAATGGTTTGAATGCAGTAGTGCAGAACTTTTTAGAGTGGCAGTCAACAGAGTCCGCATAGCCATGATGATTTCCAACCTTCGATAGAAGATGGAACTTAAAGAAGAAGAAGAAAAATTCTCAGAAAATTATACAATTTTTCGAAATCTATAAGTCAGAATAAACATTCCACATATTTGTGGGATGACCATTCTGATCGTGACAAAAAGAAGAATTTGACGTATATCAAAATATTGCAACAATAATTGTATTTGATAGATTTAGAGCAGGAAATCTTAAAAATGAAGCCTGGATACTGACGCAAGACACAGAAAATGGGATTGAAGTCTTCGAGATGTGGATCTACAGAAGAATAACAAAAATATCGTATGTGGACTATGTCACCAATGTTGAGGTACTACAGCGCATAAAAAAAGAAAAAGAAGGGCTTAGTTTAGTTAATTAACGTAAGCTTTAGTACCTCGGACACGTAATGCGAAACTAAGAAAAGTATCGAATTCTTCAGCTCGTTATGCATGGTAAAGTATTTGGCAGAAGAGTAACGGGACGCCGTCGTATCTCGTGGTTAGAAAACTTCCGAAAATATTTGCGATGACCTCCACGGAGCGGTTTCGCAGAGCAGTCAACAAACCATGATAGCCTTGATGATCGCCAACATCCAGACCGGATAAATCACTGACGAAGAAGAAGAAGAAAAAATATTAAAGGCAAAAAGACGTTTACTATTGTATGGAACTAGCCAAAATTTCAAAAATTAAGATGATCGCTGCATGTGCTGATAACGTTTAAAAATAAAAAAACCTTCCACTTGCTAATTGAATTTTGAGTGAAGTGGTTAAAAAACAAAAAAAAAAAACAATAAACAGAAGTTAAATTTGATTTGCTTGAATTTATAATATTTAGAATCGAACTCATTTGCCAAGGTACTGCATCAGGGCCGGACTGGGTAATAAGAAAGATGTTACCTTAAACTCACAGAAGGCGCCAATCTACACTCTAAACCAATGTGCCAGAACTTCCCTCCCAATCTTTTTAATTAAAAACTTTTTAAAATCCTTATACATGTAAAGTAAATTAATATTATTTGTGGATTTTTAAGTTTACTTTTGATTTGAATCCATAAAATAATTTACTATTTTTATTAGAAATAAGCCACAATCTTACTTTATAATAAGTTTATTGCGACTTTTTGATCTTCACGTCAAAATTACTGGCGGGACCTCCAATTAGACCCCAGTTGATACCGCTGTATTACGCCGTACGATGAACCGGCGGCGTGAAGCCGGAGACAGAAGATTCTGTCTCCGGCTTCTATATAACATGTAGCTTCTCCTTTTAAAAATTTTAAAGTGTTTGTTTGTCTTTGTGTATTGTATTGTTATGTCCAAATTTACATTTATGACATTCTACTCATGTCGGATAGGCCACAACTGACGAAATGCCCCTGAAGATGATCTATTGATCGAAAGTACTTGGGCAGGATTTAATTGATCACTGTGTTCGATAGTTGCCTTGTATACTGTCAAAGTTTAAACTTTAATATATTTCAACTCTAACACCACTATTGCAGCTGAAATAATTGCGGCTACTGGCACCACACTTGCCCTCCAATTGATCCTGGTTAAAGGGTTAAGACTATACTCATTCCGATTATGGGGCCTCGGATGAGTCCTGTATCAATATGTATCATCACTTCCTTCCCATGGCGAAAGTAGGTAATTTGAGCGCCTGCACATCGCTCAGAAATCGAACCCTCACTACCTGTTACCCGTTTAACCATGGTAGGCAGAGTTCCTACCATAGACAATTAAGAAGTCATTAAAATGTCAAAATAAACTTATTTTAAAGTAAAAAATTAAGGAAAATTGTCAACAAAAATGTTAAGTTAATTAAGATATTACAAAAATTATCTTCAGTTTTTCTCACTATTTTTGCTCTGTTATACTATTTTGTCCAACAAATTTTTAAAAAGTGTGAGTAATCTTTGACTGCTTCTACAAAGAAGAATCTACTTGTTTAAAAAAATTTAAGTAACATCATGGTGATTGGTGGTGAAATTTTTGTGCGCTCTAAAAATAAAAAAACTTGCTCTTTTATACCCGCTTTGAAACAGTAAGCATCCCTACCCAATGCGAATGTATGTAAGCGTATTAACTATATATGACCTTAAATACTAGAACTTAAGTCGATTATTAAAATCAAAGAAAATTCAGAACACAATCAAAGGTTCTTAAACCAAACTTAGGTAAGAAATTATAAGGTAAATACTCCTAATGACAGGTGAATAATGATATTGGAAAATAAAGATAATTTAAAATTAATAATATTATACTAGCTGAGATAACTGAATACACCCTGAAGAAGTGTGTAACAACTATTTTGCTTACCACAGGGTAAGAATATGGGGGACAAGATTGGGCAAACAAAATAATCGAAACAAGTGCATACGACACTCAGTTGGTTGTTGGAGAGCTGGGTCGTGGATAAGTTGAAGATATTGGGGGTTGGATTGGGGCAACTACAAAAAAGGAAATAAAAGGTACTTATACGAATCTATTGGACAAACAGAATGAAAATAAACGGAAACACCTCAAGAAATTTAATATAGGGCGCCACTTGAGGTGCCCAATTATACCTATTACAACCACTAGTTGTAACTAAGGAAATAATTGTATAACACCAAAAATATAGAAAAAAAATATCTTTTTCAAATAAAACTCAAAATAGATAAGAGAAACAAATTAAACATTTATTATTGTCTCAAACAGTTTTCAAAAATACAGCTTATAAAGCAATACAACTTACAGCAACAAAGGCATATTATATATAAATAGCTGTCCAATACAAATAAAAAGAACTTACATATCTGTTAACAAAAGGTTACAAAATTCTCTGAAATGGTTCCTAGTAGATAATGTGGCCAAATTTTATGGATATCCTTTTATAAAGAATAAAATTTAATCTTTACTACAAATCAAAATAGATTAAAAATCAAACTGTCATACGTCAAAACAAACATTTTTAAAACAGGATAAAATTATGACATGACAGTTTAAACCAGGCCCTAACATAATATAATTACAAATATATTTTTTTAAATAATTTATAAAAGAAAGCAAATTTTGTCTTTTTAAAAGAAAATGTCTATTTTTACTTTAAAAATTAATAACGTAAATGTTACCTCAGTTCACACATGTTAACTTAAACTTTTGAACAACTGGCTAACTTCTGCGGGGTATCCAACTGCACATCAACAGAAAGCTTTATTGGAAGCTGAAACTGGCATATCCAAATCAAAACTGCTCCAATATTATTCTACATGAGGTGAAAAGGGCATCTCGGAAAGAACTGGATTTCTCAAAAAACGAAAAACAAAACAGGAACTAAACTTGTTCACTGCTCAAACATCATAAATCTTCAGCCAAAATAAAAACAGTGGTTACTGGTCACTCTTTCAGAAACGACATATTACTTAGAATGAAAATTCCACCATTTTGGCGAATGAATGCCGGTTTACCACATCATAATTAAAACGACCTTTCGCTGCGAGCAATTATTCATCACTGATCCTGCTCGCTGACCCTCTCGATCTCAATCTCCGGATAGTAACCCCTCTTTTCCCCGCACAAAACCATTGCCATCTTGTCAAATCAACAAATTCTTTACTCAAATTCGTTCAAAACATCCGGCGTTACTGCGCTTTAGAAAAAATAATACCAAGATTGCAATATTTTTCTGGGAACGTTGAAGTTAAAAAGCCATAAATTGTTCTCTTTAGCAAATACGTTTTTATTTATTGAAGAATTATTGCGTATTTAAAAATCTCTACAGACAACACATTTCTAGCGTACCAGGGGCGTACTATATAGAATCGAATTTATATTATTATTTAGACATTAAATATAAAACGCTACAATGCCCCTTCTTAAAAGAAAAAACTCGGATAATTCTTATCCAGTTTTTGATAAAAGCAAAACAAACAAAAACAAAATCAGAAGATGACCTCCTAACTGAGTCGAAACTTCTTAATAATATCTTTTAGATGATGGCTAGCATGGGATTAAACAACAAAAACAAAATTAGTTACAAGAATGGGCTAGCGTGCCATCGATCGCCAGACTCTTTAAAGTCGAGTAGACTGAAATGTTTGACTCTAAAATGAACTGTAGGTGACATGAGTTTCTATGCCTTGGGGGAAGCTAACCTTATGCCCTGCAGTGAACCTCGCTGACATTCACAGCAGTAACACAAGTGATTTGTCGGGCAGGCATAGCCATGACACCTCGTTGCCTAAACCAAGTGCTACGCACAAATCCAAAATAAATTGCTCTACACTTAACAGGTAGGCGTCTACTATCTCCACTATACGCCTAGCGAGACAGGGAATTCGGCAACGGTTCTACAAAAAAATAATTAGGATATAGACCCTAAATCTATATACCTACATATGACAAAATGTGATTCTCACATGTGTCTCCCAAATAAAATAGGTTACCTGAACTAAAATTATCAAAAGTGAAACAATATTCCAAAGGGATGAAATCAAATCAACATACAAACTCGAAAATACAGACATGGGATAGGATGAACTAATTACTTAAAGATGACATATTGTCCTCATCTGATACAAAAGGCTTTAAATCCTTAATGTGCCACTTACCAAGATCCGAACCATTTAAATCTGACAAACGATAAACCAGTGGTGACAATTTTTCCTTGATAGTTGCTTCAATATACTTCGGTGCTAGTTTGGACATAAACTTGTTGACAGCACAAGACAAAACCTTATTTCTTTTCCAAACTCTATCACCCACTTGAAATTGGACTTCTCTTCTACGTAAGTTGTAACTCCTAGCGTTACGTTCATATCCTTTTCGAAGATTAGCCTTAACCTTTTCAAAAACTTTATCCAAACCTTTGACTTCTGAAGCATACATGTTACGGTCACCTGGAATTATCTCGATATCTTGATTCTGTTGATCCTTATGATCAACACCATAATAGTTTCCACTTAAAGGAACATGACGGCCATAATTCAGGAAAGCTGGAGTATATCCAGTCACTTCATGCTTTGCAGTGTTAATAGCTTGTCTGATCTTTGCTAAATTCTTGTCCCAATCTACGTGGTCTTTAACATACGTACGTATTGCTGTACCAATGGTTCTATTGTTCCTCTCCACAAAATTACACTGAGGTGCATATACTGGGCTAAACCATACTTTCTGAACGTTATACCTATTACAGAGCTCAATTAAGAGAGGATTGTTCAGATTTGAGGCATTATCACAAATCACATATTGAGGAACACCAAACATTAGGAAAACATCATTTTCCAAAAACTCAACAATATTCTTAGCCGTGGCCTTTCTCAAAGGTTGGACTAAAGTATATTTACTAAACCAATCAGCAACTACTAATAACCACGTATAACCTTTCTTTGAACGAACAAAGGGACCTATCAGATCTATTGCAACTATTTGCCAAGGAAACTTGGCCTCTCTCTGCTTACCCATTTTACCTAATGGAGCATAATTTGGTGTCTTCTGAGCACCACAAACTTTACATGACCTGACAAACTTAAGCACATCAACACGCATCTGGGGCCAATAATATCTTTCCTGAATACGGGACAAAGTTTTGGAAAATCCAAAGTGAGCACACGTAGGTGGCTCATGACAAGACTTCATAACTTCAGACCTTTGTGGTTTGGGCACAACAATTTTCCATTCTACATCATTAGTCTTAAAAGAATTTCTGGTAGGGGCAAACTTATAAACAAAATCATTCTCCACCTTCCACTGTGGAAAATCAAGGGGGGATCGGATTATCTTTGATCTCAAATTATCGAACCAAGGGTCTATTCTATCTACATCAACTTCTAAACAATTAACATGGGGACGACTATCAAAATCTTTCTTTTCAAAAATTGGGTTCACTGATGACCTGTAAGGTCTATTGGACTTAGACCTATTCGAAATACAACACTTAGGACAAGAAGATGTGATCACACCTTTATGACCACAACGCCAACAAGATACTGACTTACTTCTACAGTCACGGGAAATATGACCTGGTCTATTACAATTGAAACAAATAATTTTTTTCGGATTTCTTGGAGCTTGATAAGGGGCAGACTGCGTTACTGGAGGTGGGGACGAAAAAGATTGCATCATTGGAGGTGGGGACGAAAAAGACTGATTTCTTATTTCAGTATTCTCTGGAGGACTGGGTCTATTATTCTCATACTTATGTTTGGGATTGGGTCTCTTAGAAGAATTTTCTCTGTCCTGTCTGTTACCTACTCCACTTCTATCTTGCTTGGTTTGATTATTCACCACATGAACTTGTTCTTTGGGTTTTTCTGAATCATCAATCGAAATACCTGCAAGACCTTTAGTAGTCTGCAACAAGGGCAGGACATTCTGCTCTAAACGTTTTATAGTTGCTACTAACATTTCTACTGTAGCAAAATCTTGAAGGGCTATCAGTGGAATGTAATCCACTAAAATATTTTTCCTCATTATTTTCACTTTTTGGGCTTCACTAGGATATGTTTCCAAACGTTTAAAAAGGTTTTCCATCACTGCTGAATAAATGGTTATGGATTCATTCCTTTTTTGCTTTCTATTTTTAATTTCATCAAAGAGATTATCATTATAATCTGGGTGTAAAAAAGCAGATTTGAGTAGGGCTACCAACTCATCCCAACTATTAATTTTATCTCTAACACTCCTATACCAAATAGCAGCATTACCTTCAAATAACTCAATGGCTGAGCGAAACAGGATGTCTTCGGAAATATTCCGAGACCTAGCAGAATCTCTAACTTTCTCTAAAAATGTGGGAAGGGCTTTACTCTCACCATTAAACTTAATATGTAGATCAGAAATAATTACAGGAGTTGAAACCTGTATTATTGGAGCTGGGGCTGTACAACTGGGAACTACAGGGACTGAAACTGGGCTACTAGTGGATGGTTTTACTAAATCATCAGATAATTCTAGTTTTTCTAACACATCACCCTGTAACAACAACAAATCATCTTTACACTCATTGACAAACTTTTTAACATCTTCCTCAACATCATTCATAGGGAAATTTTCTAATCTGGTATTTAAATGTGTAGACCTTGTCTCAAATCTAGCAAAATCAGCTTTGGTTGATTCTACATTTATTGATTGAGCACTAATACATAAATCTTCCATAATCAACTTAATCTCACACAACTCTGTCTCAGGATCTACTACATTACTAACCAAATCGACTAAACTTGAAGACAAAGTGGCCTCCTTGGCCAACAAAGCTCTTAACATCTTTCTCTTATCATCAACTGTCTTATTTGGGACATTTTTACCTCTTATGAAAAGCTCATAAGATAACTCTCCTGATTTCAAATGATTAACCTGAGTAGACTTCATTTTTCAAAAATTGGATGAAAACAAACACACAAAATAACTAAAATCAACTTCAACAACTGGTAGAAAATATGACAATTTTAAGAAACAACCGTTTCCATTTATCACCTGATAGTAAGTCTCACTTGCACTCCCGCGTACTGAAATCCAAAACTCAATCAGTTTGCTGCAACTTCTGCTCTTGACTTAGTAACAGTTGGTAAACAAAAATGAGGTCTTTGACCTGTCTCCTAAAAGTTCACACTTCCACTAACAGGGACTAAAAAAATGGTTTCAAACAACATGGGACAACATGGATACTAACAAAAAACATAAACCGTACATACAGGGAAAGACAAAATACTAATAATATTGAAAACTTGACCTTTGAGTGAGCTACACTAAATGATACCAAAATAAACCAACTCTTGTTCCGAAAACTAAATGAGACTGCTCCTAGTCAAAACTAAAACAGCATCTCCTGATCACAAATATTTACCTGTGGTCATTCAGATACAAGAAAGGATACACAATAAACACACAGTCTACTACTGAGACTAAACTTGTCGAATCTTCTCTACGACTCACAATGACTACTCGTACAACAACTTTAATTAACCTTTGGCATTTAAATACACCTTCAGAGACGGTTAATTAGAAGACAAATTGCATAATACTACTTCTCAACTACATAGCTCAAACAAAGTCCTTCAAACAAATACAAACATTTACTTAAAATGACCGAACAAATAAAAAATTACAAAAACCGATTATTCTGTAAAATTTGTCAAATCAATAAAAAAATAAATGTAACAGTAACTGTATAATTTGCTACTGTTTTTTAAATTCTTTTCAATATCAATACTTCAATCAAAATTCATATTTAAATATTCAACTCAAATATTTGCTTTCATTTACTTACCAATACATATAAAAAACAATACACATATGTTAATATACACAAATATAAATTTTGGTACAAAATACATATATTTAATATATTACAATTAAATATGTTTGAGACAATTGGGGCACTTATTCAAAAGGAAACAAAAAGTTGATATAAATGGCAGAAAACTGGGGAAACTGAAAAAGATAGTGGCTTCAGGAAAAAGGATCAAAAATCTAAAAAAAAAATGGAAATATTCAAATGCCCCACCGATTGGGCGACAAAATTGTAACAAAAGTACAATTTGGAGCAAAACATAAGACAAGCCACACGTTGGGGCGCCAAAATTGTAACAACTATTTTGCTTACCACAGGGTAAGAATATGGGGGACAAGATTGGGCAAACAAAATAATCGAAACAAGTGCATACGACACTCAGTTGGTTGTTGGAGAGCTGGGTCGTGGATAAGTTGAAGATATTGGGGGTTGGATTGGGGCAACTACAAAAAAGGAAATAAAAGGTACTTATACGAATCTATTGGACAAACAGAATGAAAATAAACGGAAACACCTCAAGAAATTTAATATAGGGCGCCACTTGAGGTGCCCAATTATACCTATTACAACCACTAGTTGTAACTAAGGAAATAATTGTATAACACCAAAAATATAGAAAAAAAATATCTTTTTCAAATAAAACTCAAAATAGATAAGAGAAACAAATTAAACATTTATTATTGTCTCAAACAGTTTTCAAAAATACAGCTTATAAAGCAATACAACTTACAGCAACAGAGGCATATTATAATATAAATAGCTGTCCAATACAAATAAAAAGAACTTACATATCTGTTAACAAAAGGTTACAAAATTCTCTGAAATGGTTCCTAGTAGATAATGTGGCCAAATTTTATGGATATCCTTTTATAAAGAATAAAATTTAATCTTTACTACAAATCAAAATAGATTAAAAATCAAACTGTCATACGTCAAAACAAACATTTTTAAAACAGGATAAAATTATGACATGACAGTTTAAACCAGGCCCTAACATAATATAATTACAAATATATTTTTTTTAAATAATTTATAAAAGAAAGCAAATTTTGTCTTTTTAAAAGAAAATGTCTATTTTTACTTTAAAAATTAATAACGTAAATGTTACCTCAGTTCACACATGTTAACTTAAACTTTTGAACAACTGGCTAACTTCTGCGGGGTATCCAACTGCACATCAACAGAAAGCTTTATTGGAAGCTGAAACTGGCATATCCAAATCAAAACTGCTCCAATATTATTCTACATGAGGTGAAAAGGGCATCTCGGAAAGAACTGGATTTCTCAAAAAACGAAAAACAAAACAGGAACTAAACTTGTTCACTGCTCAAACATCATAAATCTTCAGCCAAAATAAAAACAGTGGTTACTGGTCACTCTTTCAGAAACGACATATTACTTAGAATGAAAATTCCACCATTTTGGCGAATGAATGCCGGTTTACCACATCATAATTAAAACGACCTTTCGCTGCGAGCAATTATTCATCACTGACCTCTCGCTGACCCTCTCGATCTCAATCTCCGGATAGTAACCCCTCTTTTCCCCGCACAAAACCATTGCCATCTTGTCAAATCAACAAATTCTTTACTCAAATTCGTTCAAAACATCCGGCGTTACTGCGCTTTAGAAAAAATAATACCAAGATTGCAATATTTTTCTGGGAACGTTGAAGTTAAAAAGCCATAAATTGTTCTCTTTAGCAAATACGTTTTTATTTATTGAAGAATTATTGCGTATTTAAAAATCTCTACAGACAACACATTTCTAGCGTACCAGGGGCGTACTATATAGAATCGAATTTATATTATTATTTAGACATTAAATATAAAACGCTACAAGTGCTGACATACAATTTATTTTATTTTGTACTATACATAGTGAACTAAATTACTAAGGAATAAATGAGTGCTGCTACACCATGTGACTTGAAGACACTATTGCTCAGTCCTGGTAGAATATGGTTGAAGAAACGAATCAGAAATAAAACGAATATTTTATTTAGACAAATAAAAAAGAAACAGTGGCAAAGTTTTTTAAAACAGATTGATTGAACATGATTTCTAAGGAAAACAAAAATAAATATGCAGAATGATTAGAGGACAGAGAAAAGAGATGAACAAACTAATAAAACAAAACATATTAAGAAGAAAACATAGGTGGACCACTTTCGATCCCTGTTTGCTTAAGGTGACGATGATGAACCACCAACACCAGAAGTCACGACAAACCAAAAATAAATATTGAGGAGGAAGAGATAAAGGAATCACTAAAGAAAATAAAAAATAGAAATCACCAGAAGAGGACAGAATAACGAACTAACTCCTAAAGTACTGAGGACCAGATCTGATCAAACAACTATTAAAACTAATTAAAAAAATATTAGAACAAAACAGAATTCCTCAAGAATGGAGATCAAGCATCCTAATACCCCTCTTCAAAAAGGAAGACAAATTGAACTAGAAAAATAACAGAGGAATTAATTTATTAAACACAACACCAAAATTAACAACCAAAGTAATAACAAATAAATTGAATGAAATTGTAACACTAGCAGAAGAACAACAAGACCAACAAGGCAAGTGCAAGAGAAATCATTAGAACACAACAAACCGGTATATCTAGGGTGACCATATGTACTTTTTTTAGTAGGACAGTACTTTCTTTTCAAACGCTGTCCTATTGTACTTTAAAATTTATGAAGTACACCTAAATGTACTCTTTTTCTTAATTACACAAAATTAAGTCCTACATTTTGTCCAAACAAAATATAATTATGGTTCGAATTGATTCAAGAATCGATCTTTTGCGGAAGAATCAGAATCTCCTATCTTTAGCAGGAATCGATCGGCGCAGGAGTCGCAGTGACTCTCGTCGCTGCGACATCGTCTAGTTTAGTTTATTACCGATACGCCCATCTCCCTCCCATCACTGTCGATTTCATTTCGCAGCAAGATCTTATTATTTTATTTATTTAGTAAAAATATATATCTCGTCGTATGTTTATGTTTATTTGTTACTTGTACGCTCACTGTTGATTAGTTTATTAACCTTTTGTCTTAAATTTCGGCAGTTTTTCTCGTTTTTTATATTATTTTGTGCTGTGTGGAAAAATAAACAATTTCATCATGTCACCGCCTAGAAGAAAATGCCATTTTAACGTCGAGTTGCAAGCAGAGAATCCTTTTATGAAACAAAAATTAAATGTTTCACCGCATATTGTGATTTGCCAAATTTGTAAAAGTGATGTTGATATTTCTAACAGTGGTCGCAGTAATATCAAACAATATTTGTAAAAGAAAAAACACATGTTGGCTGCTAATGCGAACTCGAAGAGCAGCAAATTGGAAACCTTTGTTAAAAAAGAAAATTTAAGTTCTGAAAATATGTTGATTGCTGCCAAGGAAGGTACTTTTGCTTACCATAAAATTAAGCATAAAAACATCAAAACTAATTGTAAGCATGTTTGAATCTAAATTTGCGGCAGTTCGAACCAAGCCTGAGGCGATTGTAAAAAATGCTTTAGCTCAAGAGGCTCAATCCCAATTAGAAATTGTCCTTCTAAAAGCAAATTTCGTCAGCATCACAATCGATTCGTCGAATCATAGAGAAATTAAAGTTGTGCCCTTGATGGTAAGATATTTTGATGGAGAAAATGGTGTCCAAGTAAAATTACTTCAGCTACGTGACTTACCTGGTGAAACATCAGAGCAGTTCAAAGATAACGTGGTCAATGTTTTGAATTACCATAATCTACTACAAAAATGCATCGGAATGTCTGCTGATAATACAAATACAAATTTTGGTGGAATAAGAAGAAAAGGAGTGAACAATCTATCGAGCAAATTAAATGCTTCTCGTGGTAAATCCGTGATTGGAATTGGTTGTGTGGCACACATTTTTAATAACTGTTTACAAAATGCGACGGACGTCTTACCCATAGACATCGAGGTTATTGCGGTCAAGATTTTTAAGTATTTCTATATTTTTACAGTCAGAGTGGAACAATTAATGGATGTGGTTTGTGCATAACATTGCGTCACTTTTCCACAAAGTGATTTTAGATGTAGAAGGTGACAAAATATGCGCAACGGAAGCCGCTTTGGAGTATTTCGAACTTATAAATAAGCTTCAAAATCGCTTAAATAAGTTATTTTTACCGCTTAAAGTAAGAGAGTCACTTTCAAAACTTCAAAATGTGGAAAACCTTGACCTTAGTGTGAACTATCGGGATAGCTTTATCACGCATGTCAAGCAGTTCTATTCAAATTGTGTAACATATTTGAAAAACTGGAGTGAAAATTTAAGTGAACTAAAGCTATTCGGATGGGTTAACTTGAAAAAACAAGTTTCTTGGGCTGAAATTTTATCGTCGTGTAAGGGTTTCAAACACTACATAGGTCCGATATTGAATCAGGACGAACTGTTTGATGAAGTTAGCCTAATACGTACCTACGTTACAGAAGATAAAATCGTAGACTGGAATTCGAAAAATATTTCTACCGAAGATCGATGGCTCGAAATCTTTCAAAAAGAAAGTGCTTTTATATGAGTTTGTTTTTTGTCTGCCTGGGACCAGTACGTCGATTGAGCGGTTGTTCTCAAATATCAATAACTATTGGAGTCCCAACAAATCGCAGTTGAAAATATCTACTCTGGAAGCCATCATGCAAGTCTACACAAACTTGAAAGTTTCGTGCAATGAAATGTTTTAGTTCGAAAAGAGTAAACCACAACTTCTGAAGGAAATTCATAGTTCCAAAAAGAACGACTGGTACCAAAAAGATGATCAAGATGTTCAGGAAGAAACGTCGAAAGAAAATTAACTATTAAAATTTATCATACATTTTTGATGTACGTATGTTTGATTAAAAAAAATCGTTCTTATCATTGTTTAATTAAATATTCGTAAAATTTTGACCAGAAAAATTTCCTAGGGCACTAGCAGTGTACATATTTTCTTAAAAATTATAAATGTACTTTTTTTTGTTGAAAAATTATGGTCACCCTAGGTATATCTATATTTCGTGGACCTTATAAAGGCTTTTGACTGGATCAAATTAAAAGACGTTATCCACTACCTGTATGCAAGAGAGATACGTCTAGGAATAATCAAAACGATCGAAAATATCTACCAAAACAAAACAATAAAAGTAAAAGTACAAGAAAAACTAACAGACCCTATTCAAGCTGGTAATGGGATGAGGCAGGGGGATTTCCTAAGTTTTCTTTTGTTCAACCTGATTATGGATGAAATAATAAAAAAATAAGAACAAAAAAAGGATACCAAATGGGAGAAAAACAACTTAAAATAATCTGAAAGTGAAGATGATTTACAATGTATGCTGCACCAATCTAATATAACCGATAGAAAATGTACCATGTTAATTTCCCCAACAAAAACAAAATATATGGTTACAACTGAAAATTTACTAAGATGTAAATTGGAGCTAGAAGGTCAGATAATAGAACAAATGATGGAGTTTAAATATCTAGATATCACATTATTTAGCTACGAAAAGCTCGAACCTGAAGAGGAAGGTCAACTGAATCGATTAAACAGAGCCACAGGCTGCCTAAATGAAACAATAGGGAGAAATAGATATATCGGGAAAGAACCAAAAGGCAAAATTTACAAAACAGTCATCAAACCATTAATAACAAACGCGACAGAAACAAGACCTGACACAGAGAGGACAAAAATGATATTAGAAATAGCAAAGACGAAAATACTTAGAAAAATTGATGGCAAGACACTCAGGGACAAAACTGCAAGTACAGATATACGACATAGATGCAAGGTAAAAAACATCCAAAACTGGGTAAGAAATATAAGAGTAGAATGAATCTAGCCTTAAAAGTTCAGTTCTGAACATCTTGCGCCATTCTCATCCAGTTTCTTTTTTTTATGTTCTGTCCATTTCCCCCAGTAGTTGGCGCTTACCATCTTACCCCAAAACCTAAAACGTGAGGGCGTTGTTTTTTGTACCCACTGGTTTTGTTATGTTGGATAAGGATAAGGATAAAGCACAACAATACTATATGTATAAGTTAGTAAAGTAGCACAGAAAACTGCAGCTGTAAATCTTAGGTCAATTATGGAACGCCCCACTGTTAGTCATTTAGGGCGTCGAAAACCATTCTTATCCTAAATTGTGTCCTAATAATAAATAATAAAAAATAATTAAAGTATAATTCCCCTTTAAAACGAAAAAACTCTTTTCGATGCTTTAGCAATAATGAGGTACCAGAAGAAGTGCTCATTATTTCAGTGAAAAAGTCTTCGTTATGGTTATTGCCAATGTTAGATAATTCTAACATGATATATAACTATATTGTTAAAATACAAAAATGCAGTAACGCTGCGCAAAACATTTATTGAGAATAAGTGTTAGCCAAATGAGTTGTAGAAAACCATAAAACACTAGTTCCGATAACAGTTTTAACAGCATTGTTGCAAAATTATCTTGACTTTAAAAGTACTAGTAATTAAAGTAATAATACATTACAAAGAACTATCTAAAAGAAACTTACCGTAATTTAATAGACATAAAAAAAACATTTTAATTAAATACTATCAACATATTTAAAACACTAACAAATCATTTACAATAATAAATTATAATAAAACAACGATTTATTAAAATCTCATTCTGTTTTTGCCTTATACTGCTGTTATTTTAGGTTAGACCATCTCTGGCTTGGTTTGTAGTTGGGGTCAGTTTGAAAGATGATAGGGAATTGGAAATTACAAAGCGTGCGAGAGAAGTAACGAATTGTCTGTGTAGGAGATCAAAAGGAATCTCAAGCGCATGTAAACAATGTTTGAAAATTAGAAAGTAATCAGGATAACATCAGAGGGAAAGTTGTATAATATATACAAGGATGCTGTCACTACCTTTTGAACTAGTACATGTGTCAGACATTTCTAAACGAAATCACGTGGTAATACAAAAAGAAAAATATGTAGAAATGTATATACAATGTATGTACAATTTGAGATTAGTGCCGTAATAATAGTTGATCAATGTTATAAAAATTTTGTAAAAAGTTTTTTTACAAAAAACATCTAGCGTAAATTCACAACACTAACTTTTCGGTGGTTCTATAAATATCTAACCTGCGTAATCAATGTTTGTCTTTTCTAACGCTATCTGAAGGCGCTAGTTCCTTCTGAAATTAAAACAAAAAATGAGATCAAAATTGTCAATTAACAACTATAATTTTACTTGTCACATCTGTTTTAACCATATGTAAAGACAAATAGAAATAAAATTATTAATCCATACTGTAAACATTATTTTGCTTTTATAATAACCCAGCGTTACATATTTTACAACACAAATAAAACACCGGTTTTGCTGAAACCTATGAACATTAATTTTGGAAAATACCTAACCTAACATGTAAATAGAACTGTTAGCTAAACTATTACATATATATTGTTGCGTAAGTGAGATAGAAATTGGTATTATAATACTTCGGTAAATCGTATTTCAGTTTCCATCGTATCAGCCATATGGACCAAAAATAAATCACATAAAACAAAAAATATATTTAAAGTTATTACACACAGCTTACATCTAACTATAGACCTAGCTTTTGAAAACTGACTCATCACACCATATATCTGCTAATAGTCTACCTAAGGCCTCACAAAATAATAGCCTAACTAAGGTCGCTAATAGCCTAACTAAGGTCGCTTCTCGGGTGCTCAGCCGGCGAGGAGAACAAAATTTATTTTGCCAAATCGGCGGCTGAGTAACCGAGCACACACTCTTTTCCGGACATGAAGTCGCCATCTCAGGTTGGTGGGTTCATGGTCGGAACACACTCCCTTTTTTTTTCTGTTTTAGGGACTTTTAATGTTAGAGTAACTTCAATAGAGTCAGTAAAGTAAATAGGGAGAAAATCCTAGATATGGCTACCCCTACAGTAAGGTGACATAACCACAGTCAATACAAACAGAAGGTGTCCCATTACCCAAGGCACCTTTAGTAACTTTCAGATTATGATCTTCTCACGTACGTCACACGATGAGGAGGGGTGGAGGAAAAGCCTGGAGGTCTGATAGGTACCACTTTAACTAGTGAAGTGTGACCGGTTTGATCTTCGGACATGTGGATCCCACTCTTAGATTGGTATACACATGTTTCGAGGGGCAGGGTTGATCATACCATAAATTGTCAACATCTGCAACACACAGATTATATGTTCCTGTCGTGCTCTCCGATTCTAGGCGTTAATGAATAAAATTCTTTCTATTTAATAACCCATAAAATATTTGTAGTCCATTCTAAACTTACTGTGAATATTTCTTGAAAATTAACAAAAATTTTATTTAGAAGTTGAAACTTCTTCGTTTATTGTTCCAACTGCTTCTGGTTTAGCTACTCTTCTTCTAGTTTATCTTTGCTCTAATAAAACTATTTCTAATCTGAATTGAAATTGCCAATCTGCTGCTGCTTGTATCTCTGCGAATCTGGTGTCCACCAAAAAAGACATAAACAACCAAGCGTCAAATAATTTGTATTTAAAGAAATTACAATTTTGGGTTTTGGAGATCACTGCTTTCACTGTTTGGCTGCTACCACAAAGTTTTTCAAATTTTCTTTTACTACTTACTTTACTCACCGGCAAAAAATAACAATATTTATTTTACTATTATGATTTTACAAAAAAAAAACAAAAACACCTTTTCTCTTTCAAATCTAGTGCCAAACTTTCTATGTTTTTCTTTTAAATTCCAAACTCGGTTATCTCTTCTGCCCATTCCTGCGAATCTCTTCCTTGACCAATTACAACACTCCAAAAAACCACATATCTTGTATCTTTCTAGCTATTTTTCTTTATCTTTATTTATTCCTATCATACAAACAAGATATTGAGCCGTTTCTTGTTGACAGAAAATCTATGTAATCGTAGTAAATTTAAAATAACCAATATTAAAATCTATTGTTTTGAGTGCATAAAAAAACAATTTATCCACTTTCTTATTATTAACAATTTATGCAAATATTTCTTACTCAAATCCTAATTTTTGGTACTTATTTCAAGGTATATTCGCTTAAAAATAAATTTTAATATTAGAAAACAGCATTTTAATTTTCACTGTTAGTTTTTTCGTAAAACTCTTATACTATTATTTGTCCTGGTAAATTTATTACATATAAACAGTTTTTTAAATCACTTTAAATATTATGACAAACTTTTCACTGGAGTACAAAAATATTTTATTTGTATTTTAATTTTCAAATAGATGCCTAAACTTAAAATTTTTAAAATTTGTTTTAAAATTTATAAATCGAGAATCAAATTTCTAGATCAATGTACAGATCTAATTTAAACGGAGTACGTTCTTGTATATATTTGTTATAAATCAAAGAAACACCTTCTGCAATGTTTAAATGATGTTTACTGACTTTGAAATAATGAGATAAGGTGGAAATGTCTTTGCTACTTCAAATGCAAAAGAAGATAAAAGAGTTTTCATCAGCTGAAAAAGACGATGTTTAGAAAGAAATAGCTAACATGCAGAATTCATATAATGCGCAATGAACAACGATATGACCTACTTCGGACCATACTTCAAGGTAAAGTGCATGGGAAAAAAATTCCAGGACGGAATACAATATCCTGGCTGCATAAGCTGCGAAAATGGTTTAACTTAACCACTACCGGACTTTTCAGGGTCACAGTCAACAAAGTCAGAATAGCCATGTTAGTGTGCAACATCCGTAACGAATAGGCACCATAAGAAAAAAAAAACATTCAGAAAACGATGACAGAGAGTGCAAGTTTTGTGATGGTCGATTCTCAGAAGACTAACAAGGAGAGCTGGTGATTTGGTATGTGCCACTTAACAATGAACAATGTTCTGGCGTAAAAGAGGACAAGTATATTTGTGATTTTATAAATAAATGTTATAAAATATGTATTTTTTACCATAATAATATTGTTAAAACATATTTAACTTGTGTGTAGTTTAGATGTTTAAATGTTTATTGACTTTGAGATGATGAGAGAAGGCAAAAGTGTGTCTTTGCTACTTCTCAATTAGCCAACAAAAAGTCAGGAAAAAATAGAAGACACCTGAAAGCGATGCAAAAGAAGATAAAAGAGTTTTCATCAGCTGAAACAGACGATGTTTGGAAGAAAATAGCTAACATTCAGAAAACAATGACAGGGGGTGCAAGTTTTGTGATGGTCGATTCTCAGAAGACAAAGAAGGAGAGCCGGTGATTTGGTATATGCCAATTAACAATGAACAATATTCTGGCGTAAAACGGTTCAAATATATTTGTGATTGATTTTTGCAAATTAATGTTAAAATATGTTTTTTTTTGCCAATATGATATCTGATAAAAAACAGTTATCTCGTGTTTAGTTAGGGGACAGAAGGGGCCCATATTTAAAACAGTGTGGTAGCAGTACTTAAAAGCACAAATTTTAAATATCATTTTTGAAGGTCTGCTCAAAAATTTAAAGAAATTGTGTTGAAAATTGAAAAACATATTTGTGAAACAAATATGTTTTCTTTAAAGATTACAATTTGTTACCGTTGATTTATTCTAAGAAAATCCGTGTTAATTGTGTTTTAGGGGCACTTAACAATAACATTTTAATTTATCGTACACTACTCTACCTAAAGTTTTGGTCTTGGTTTTTGGAGAATTGTTTACACAATTGATAAGTTGTTTTGTCTTCTTTAATACCGGATTTAAAAATTGGACAGATATAAGAATGCTTCCATAAAGTTAAAAAACCGATGTCTTTAATGGTGACGCAAAAAAAAGATCCGAATAATTAGTTAGTAAATATAGTTAGTGAATATCTATGCAAACGCATGTCAAGGAAGGGCAAAGATCCCTCCCGCTCTTCCTCGCATGTGAATTGCAAGTGTGGGTTTTGTTGGTTGAAAACATTTAACGTAAATTGTATAGAGTCTGGGGGTAGTGCCAAGATACGTGGATGACTTAATCTTGGCACTACCAGCAGACTCTATACAATTTACGTTAAATGTTTTCAACCAACAAAACCCACACTTGCAATTCACATACGAGGAAGAGCGGGAGGAATCTTTGCCCTTCCTTGACATGCGTTTGCATATATACTTCATCTAATTTAGATAACGACTTACGTCATTATCTACATCAGAGATCGAAGTTGACGTAGTTGCCAAAGTATAAAAAAATCCTGACTCCATTTTAAATCAAATAGATTACATAATTATTGCAAAAGTATTACCATCTCTTTACAACGACTATTTAAATTCTTACGTGACATTTTTGAAA
The DNA here is from genome assembly GCA_918026665.1 of Diabrotica balteata. Taxonomy (NCBI): domain Eukaryota; kingdom Metazoa; phylum Arthropoda; class Insecta; order Coleoptera; family Chrysomelidae; genus Diabrotica; species Diabrotica balteata. The sequence continues at coordinate 98,010,693 of OU898276.1, read as the reverse complement.
TAAAACACACTAATTTTGTTCTAAAAAGAACAGATTTTATTAAATAGTTAAAAATATAAAACAAGAGATATTCACTTTAAAATTCAAAATAATGAAGTACAAAAAGTGTCAACACCGCAACTGTCAAATAAGTGTTACCAATTTATGCCAAAATTTTACCTTCGTTCGATTACAGTTACAGTGTGTTCCGAACAAATGTTCTTGATAAAAACGCTTTATAATGCAATTATAGAAATTAAATGAAACATATTATTGTGTATTTCGTTAAGTTAACATTAATAGAAATTTTTAAATATTATTTCTATGCGTATATAATAAAATATGTCTAGTGGCTGTAATGCCAGTGTACTCGGTAAAGTGATTCTAAAAAAGAACACACCTACACCCTAAATATTTTGTGTTGGTATCATGTGACGTCACAGGCTATGACACCGATGACGTGTATCGTTATATAAATTAGATGAAGTGTATGTGAGGATAATGTTGTAAAAACACAATGGTATAGAAAACCTATATGTAGCAATAGATTCATAAGCTACCATTCCCACCATCCTCCTAGAATAAAAACCAACCTAGTCCTAGCAATGAAAGAACGTGTCAAAAGGTTATCACATCCAGATTATCTCCAACATGATCTTAACCTCTTACGGAATATTTTTGTTGAAAATTCATATCCTCTAAGACTGATAAATAAATTCATTTTTAATGTTTCATTTGTTAACAGAAATAACATTCTCACTAATTCCCAATCAGTGCCCTCAGCACAAAACAATTCTTCTCAAACAAGTGTGTATTTTTATGCCCTTCCGTATATTCCAAAACTAACCGTAGAACTTACTAAAATTTTCAAAGAATTTAAGAACATCAAAATAGCTAACAAGAACATCAAAACCATACGTCAGCTGTATAGCAAAATAAAACAACCCCTAACTACGTTAGAGTCAAGAGATGTTGTTTATTGCATTTAATGTACTAACTGTCCATCCACGTACATTGGTGAAACTGGAAGAAATCTGTCTAGTCGTATCATTTCTCATAAGAGTGACTGTAGACTAAATAAACCCACTTGTGCTTTGGCAGAACACACTATCGATCTAGACCATAAGATAGATTTCAACAATGCAAAAATATTAGCCAGAGAGAAAAATAAATTTAAGAGAACATTCTTAGAAATGGTACATATCAACAGGAGTGATAACAACAATCTGAATAAAAGATCTGAGATCCAGAATATTAGCAAAATTTACAACTTTATTTTGACTTTTGACTAGGGTCTTCTGCATCTCAGAGTGTTTCATGTCTTGTTTCTTAAATTCCATTAATAATTGCTATAATTATCATGATTTACTTCAGTTATTATTCAGATGTTCATTTTGTTTTTGGTTGTTTGTTTTTTCTAAACCTACTTACTAAATACTATTTTCTTTTTATTGTTTGACATAATGAACTTTTTTTAAATTTCCCTCTCAATTTAAAGTTGGTAACATGGTTGGTAGTACTTAAAATCACAAACGGTATTTTGTTAGACATCAGTTTGAAAGTTTGTTTTTTGTAGTTACATCGAACTATACAACAATAGTTCCTCCTACTACCTCTTTCTGTTCGTGAGATGTGACTGAATTCAAACCTGCGAAGACGACTGTTTTTTGTCAAACATGTCGTCTTATTTTTTACTTTTTAAACTTTTTAACATGTTCTTTAATTTTTTAAAATTTTTAAGTTTTAATGCCTTTAGTAATTCAGATCACAGTATGTTATTTAACGTTGTGTTTTATATGCTATGAATCTTACTTTCTGGTAAGTTTTTATAACTTTTATATTACATCAGCCTAATTTTATAACACAGTAATTTTCATTGTAGACCTTGATAAAGGTGGCAAACAACCACCGAAAGCTCGGATTTCAGAATAAATAGTACGCCTTAGCAAAGCTCTATTTTTTATTGACTACCACACCCAAAAAGAAAAAAGTATTTACATATATATATATATATATATATATATATATATATATATATATATCTATATATATATATATATATATCTATATCTATATATTTATCGAAAACAGACGAATTTTGAGATTTTTTTTGGGAAAAACAGCTGAAATAATAGGCTAAGTGTAGTCTTTATTCCTTTATTTTTTCAATATTTCGTCGATGTTCATCGACATCCTCAGGGAATAAAAAATATTTTTGTCATTTGGAATATTAATCATTTAATTGAACATATCATGAAGAAAATTCAACAGGACACCTGATTTATTGTTATCTCATGAAGTTTCAGGAAGATTGAAGTCGCCATATATATATATATATATATATATATATATATAATATATATATATATATATATATATATATAATATATATATATATATATATATATTTTATATATATATATATATATACATATATATATATATATAATATATATATATTTATATATAAATATATTATATATATATATATATATATATATATATATATATATATATATATATATATATATAAGTCTTGTGATTATACCTTTGAGATGTCTCTTCGACTGATAAACAATGTTGTTCATATACTCTTTTTATGAATTTTGGGGAAATGTATACCCCTCCAATTCTAAAATTCTAAAATTTTCTTTACCAAATGAACATAAAAATTTAAATTGGTCGACATATTTGCACAAAGGTATCAGCACAGTTCCCAAAATGTAGTTCCTAACAACAACCAAAATATCCCCTTCCTCTTTACTTATAACTAGTATTACAATCACATCCAAAAGTTTTTTATGAACCTATTTTAATTTCACAATCTAAAATATCCTTATGTAATCAACTCTCAACAAATATAAATGTGCCATAAAAAGAACCTAAAATAAAACTAATAAAATCTTGCATTTTTGTACAAAGGCCTTCGGTATTATGACAATAAAATTAGTTTTTCCTCTTCTTTTGAATGGTTCAGTTTTTGGTACACCATTTCTATATTTTAGTTTTATTTTGTCTGTCTTTTAATTATATCCAAGCTTTACTGATCATATCCCTTTGTATATTTGTTTGATCACTATTCATTTTGCTAAGTTCTCTAGTCTTTTTCATTCCTTAAAATATCCTTAACGACACTTTTATCGAAAATAAACGATTGCTTTATCTTTTCCTGTTTGATTCATAATTTCCTAGACTTTGGTTCTGTCTTTTTTTATCCTATCTTTAATATTCAAATAATTAAATTCGGTAACATTTTTTTAAAAAGACAACATAACGCATTTGCGGTGCATTTCAATTCATCAATAGTCTTTCTTAGATCACAAATCTGATTATCCCTTAATAAACAACAAGTCAACAAGTAAAATTGGTACTAACCGTGCTTACAATCTCCACAGAAATATTTTCGTTTCCAAGTTTCTGCTGCTAATATAAGACATCTTGACACACACACAATTCTTATCATCTGCCGCTTCCTTCTTGTATATCAAGCATTTGCCCATATTTAAATATTCAACAGAATGTCAGCCGTAAATCCTTTAATAAAGATAGTAAGTCATCTCACTGGTAGATGGTAATTACATATCTTTCACTCCTAATTGCTTTAGTTTTTGTTCGAAAGGAAAAAACTAAAGATAAACACCTTTTATTGGATTTAGTGCAATTTGCAAATTGTTTTTTAAAAAAGAAAGATAATCTTCATATACCTTGTACTTATTGTGCATATCTTAAAATACCTTTATAATTTAATTTTTAATATTTACCTGTAAAACAACAGTTTTTTGGAAGCAATTGCTAATGACATCTTTCGAGAGTGATTGATTTTAAATTAATAGACATTGTATACAAACACACACAAACAAAATTAAAAGTGTTATTTGAGAGTAAATTTGTAATACAAGTAGTACAATGAACAAATTAGATCTGAGGGCGTATTATTAAACCTCCTTAGAGATAAGTAGAAACTATTTATACGTTAGAGACATATAGTAATTTGAGTATAATTTTGATGCACTTTAGTTTTAAACTTTAAAAACACTAGAACATACCATACCAGTTTAATTCCTATTTTATGCTTGAAATCGCCGATCGTACTGTTCGACTTACAGCTCGAATTTGAATCCAATCAGCTTTGTGGGAAATTCTAAAATGTCTCCTACGCTTTAGCAAATCTGTTTCACTGATAGTAGAATTGCTGAAAATTTCTGCATTAAAGGAACAGAATGCAATACCTTGGGAGCGTATTTAGTATTTAATTCATGGCATGCCAAAATGCGAGAAAGCTATTATTGGAGTTCTCGCCATAACTTAAATTGATAGTGTGATAAGTTTATTTAATAAAAAAAATATTTGAACTAATTCAATGACAAGTATAATTTCCTACCCTTTTCTCTGGCAATACAGTTTTTATAAGTAAACAATTTCAACATGTTTCACAATATTTTTAGATGACGATAAGGTCCAACTTTTTTTTTAAATAATGTTATATTTCTACGTACTTAAAAAATCGTGTAATTGGTGCACCTACCTGCGCAAAATAGAATACATTCCACAAGCAGATAAATATGAAGCAAGACGAAGATTGTTACTAAAATTTTTTTTATTGAAATAACCGTGTCTCGACATCTATGGTAATTGACACGGGTACAAAAACGTCTATAGTATTACATTATACATACAAGATTATTACATTATATAAGATAAATACAGTTACATTAGATTTGGAAGAGTCTAGGGCTAATTGTTCGAACGCTAATCAAAACGTGATTGTAATCAACTATTTAATTAAAATCAAATACGTCACATTTTGAGGTTGTGTTGACTGATTTAATTTAGTCAATTTTATTATTTTGCATTTTAATTTAAATTAAACCATAACTAAACTCTTTCTGGCATTAAAAATGTGATGTACAAAATTTTGACAGCTGCTGTGACCTATTTGATTGTAGTTAAATATTTGATTATTATCAAGTTTTGATTAGCATTTGAACACTCGGCCCATAGTGTTACAGACTTTGTTTTTTTTTTAAAGAACAATGTTACCATATTTGATATATAAGTACGATAATAATATAATCTTCAATCTTTCAAAAAGTCAATTAGAGCATAGTACATATTTGCGAAATAAGTATTTGTTTCAGGTTACCGTTTATACTATGCGGTAGCCTATATATTCTATAATAACTGTACTCAACGAGTAAGTGTTCTACTGTAAGGCGACGAAAGGTGTATATGAGGGTATATTGCAACCTCAGTGCAAGACTGCAGTAACTCAAAATTTTATGAAAATGAAGTAATCAGGGAATTCGATTGTAAACATGCATATGTATCCCCTGTAAAACTTTAGTAACTTTCAAATGCTTAATCGGCTAAATATTACAACAGTTTAACTACAACACTTTTGCACGGAACGTTGAAATGGTTGCGATAGCAAGTAGTGAAAGACACGAAACAAGTAAGATAATTGTTATTTTAATATCTGTATCTGTAGTGTTTAATTTTAATATACAGCGTGTCTACGTAATTCATTAACGGCTGAGACAATAAACAAAGATTTACGAGACCAACCTATTCGTGTAAGTTTTATGTTCTTGGTGTGACATTATATTTTCCATAAAATGTGTTCGATCTTTTATTTGTTAAATAATTGGATTAAAACAGATAAATTAAAAGTAATTATTTACAGCCACAAAGTATTTTTTCTTGTAAAAGAAAAAACAGTTAAACTCAACATCTTAAAACTTGTCTATTAACAATACTGACAGGTTAAAAATGTCTATTCTCAGAAAACTTGTTCCCTAAAAACTAAATCCCAAATTGTATTAAATCTCCATGTAACCTTCCGGGGCGATTGTGTTATTATATTGTCCCCTCGTAATATCCAAGTTTTACTAAGGTAGTGAATTTCAATCATGTTGTTAATCACTGTACTTAAGGTAGCCTGATTTGCATATTTTTATTATAGTCCTTTTGTTTTGAATTTAAATAAAAATATAATTTTTCTACCTTGTTATGACATTGATATTACAAAGCAAAGGAATTGTGGCTATCAGAAACATCTGCAGACATAGAAAGATTAAATTGCCGCTAGAGATAAGCCGTTTTATTAGGTACCTATTTATTCTAGGTAGCTATCTGAGTTCTTGGAATCTAACAAACTAATCTTGGAATCTAATTAACATGTTTCCTTTTTGTAGGAAAACAACTATAAAATTACTCAAAATAAAGAGAATATGAAATGGACAGGTATAAAAATTCGGCAATGTAGAAAAGATAGTCCGCACACAATTTTCTTTACAACTATGATGACGAACTGTGGAATTCTTTTAATCTAAAAAAACATCACGGACTACACATAATATACGAGAAGTACTACTTAAACCTGCCTACAAAGAACAGCCAAAAATTCAAATGACCAAAAAGAAAGATTCAGTATACTTTTGCCATTCGGGTATGATACCAGAAGCTAACTATAGTTTTTATAAAAATATTTTGGCCCAATATGATATACGAGAAGGGGACAACAACTAACAAAAAATGTGTCTACACCTTTTACACATTTCTCCTTGCAAATATTGTAACTTTAAAATTCTAATACCAAATGCGTAGTGATTAACAATTTTCTCCGTGCAAAAGTGTTGTAACTTTGAAGTTCCTAATTTTTTTAGCACTATTACTATTTTATTTAAATTTATATTTTTAATTAATGTAATTTACGCTGAAAAGCAAGCAAAATCATAATTAAAGGTTCATTTTTCTTAAAAGTTGTGTCTTATTTCACCGATATTAGCACGAAAATAAACAAAATCGTCTTTATTTCGAAACTTTCTTATTCTGACTTACTGCAGTCTTGCATTGAGGGTGCAATATGTATATAATAAAGCAATTTGGTTTAAATCGTAATATTTGAAAGTGTAGAATCTGCGGTTTATTTTTGTACAATTACCTAAGGACCACCCTGTATACTTCCATAAGTATTAAAAAAATATTTCTCCCCTTAGATGTTTTTTTTTGCTATTAGTATAATATAGGTAATAAATTATTACACGCATTCTGTAACTAAAATCCTCTGTTTTACTTCATTTGTCGTTACCGCCTGCCCGTGACCTAATATAGTTTGTATTATTAACAATGTCTTGATGGATCTCTAGACAAGAAACGAGTATCCATGTTTTATCCCTATCTTATCCTTAATACAAATATTATGTAGCAAATAAACATGTTCTAATGATATCCATTATCTTCACACATACAGACACACACAGTTATTATTTAAATAATATTCAGCTTGTATCTAAATATTATATTTTTGTAAAGTTGTACACGTTTCCTATCTCTCAGATATTTATCGCAGCGGCGATGGGTCACTTCCTTTTTTTGTATTCTAATATTGTAGTTCTTGATGTCCATTTAATGTCATTTCCTTCACAAGTAAACCTGAAATAATTGTTCAATACTACAACTGTTTCCCTCAATTACAGCCTGCCATCAGGTTATGGATCCAAAACAGAAATTTATATTTCCCAAGCTTCAGTAAAATGAATTTATTTACATTTTGTTAAATTTTGTTATTGCGAGCGACAACAAATAATTACAAAAATATTCATAACTGTTTGCTTTGAACGCTTCCGTTTTACTTTACTGAGGCACGGCATTACGTTTTGTCGATTTTATCAGCGTTGCATTAAATGGTTGTTTGTTTTAAATATTATTCTATAGTTATCGAAATTGTACTATATAATTGTATTATCTGATTTTATAATATTTTGTACTGATTACGATTTACCAATAAACATTTTTACATTCATATATATGGTATATGACAGCCCACCGGTAGATATAATTTTAATGATAGACATAATTTTCAACATTTTCGAAATATCAGAGAGCCGCGGAGGAATAAGCGTTTAAATAAATTGTTGCAATGTATATACAGTGTTTGTGCATTAGTGGGCATGAGCACAAAGGCCATTCGTCTGAAAGTAACTTCAAGCCTTAATCCTTTTTGGCTGCCGTCCATAGATCTGTATCTTGTATCGCCACAGTGGCCAATTAAAGATTGTCACTTTGGCCGGCCAATAATCAACGGTTTTAATAACTGCGTTGTTATTGACTTTCCGACGGAAGATCGCTGCCAAGTTGCAAACAAAAAATGCCATAAAACGCAGCGCATCTTCCGATCAGGATTAAATCGGTCTACATCTTGATCCTAGACCTAGAGCATCTAGACCTTATTGGCCGAATGCCTTTTCAACTATTTCTGCATTTGTTATTACCTGAGTGAACATTTCTTAAAATTAAGAAGTTTTTGCTAACATGATGCGAAAACTATTAGAAGAGTTTACAGATTGGGGTTTGGAAGTGAATATGGAAAAAACTGAGTACATGTGTTTCGGAGATCAACATAACCTTGTCTTAAAGGAAAAGCAAAAGATCAAATTATGTGACGACTACATATACCTAGGAGTAAAGATCACTCAGGACGGAAAATTAGGTACAGCCATTAAAAAATGAAATACACAGAGAAGGAAAGGCATAGCCCTACTAAACAGCGTACTGTGGAAAAAAAACATCTCTAAGGAAAATAAAAGAAAAACATACAATACCATAATAAAAAGTATTATAAAATATGGATACGAAGTGTGGCTTCTAAAAGACAGAACAGAGAAAATGCTTATAGCAAGAGAAATGGACTTCTGGCGCCGCTCGGCAAGAATCTCTAGACGCGAAAGAATAACAAATGAGAGAGTCCGGGAAATCATCGGGGTTACACATAATATTGTTATTGATATCAAAATGACACAACTGAGATGGTACGGACACGTAAGAAGAATGTCGGGGAATAGAATACCTAGACAAATTCTTGAATGGCAACCAAGAGGTAGGCGGAGACCAGGAAGGCCTAGAAGAAATTGGACTAAACGAGTTGATAAAGAAATCAGAGAAAGAGAACTGGAGGCCGATCTATGGAGCAATAGAATGAGATGGAGATTGAAAATCGGAAGACGTCGAAGAACGTTATAAACCGACATTTTATATATATATATATATATATATATATATATATACATATATATATATATATATATATATATATATAATATATATATATATATATATATATATATATATATATATAAACAGACTTCCCTTCGAAGACGATAGTGTGTGAATTCACACGAAGCCTTAATGGTTGCGATATTATTCAAACCAACAAGAGGTATAAGAACCGGTGTTGACTGTTGGTCTATCTTTCGCCAAGATGAAGAAAAGTCTAACAACGAACAACGACGTGTCGAACTGACACAGCGTTCCACTAGACCACCGACAATTAGAAGTAAATAAAAGCATCAGGCGGAATTACTCCTCAATCGTTGGCCGAAGTGAAGTACCACTTCGTCTCTATAACGGTATCTGAGACTTATTAGTTATCATTATACGAGTTTATTGGATTAGCCTAGGCTGGGATCAAATCATTTAAGAACCATATGTATTGTGTTTTGGGTATACAGCTTTGACTTATAAAGAGTTCTATACTCTTATTACTCAAATCGAGGCAGTTCTTAACTCTCGTCCTTTGTGAGCAACAAGCTCTGACCTTAATGACTTAATGGGGAAAGACTTAATGACTGGTGGTCACTTTTTGAACTAATCGTGGATTCAATTCCCGATCCAGTTCTAAGCGCCTAAGATTGACTGTCTTAATCTTTAGCAACTAATCCAAAGGATACGAGAAAACTTTTGGAGAAGATGCTCTAAAAAATCTATTCAGTCTCTTTTAGAGCGATCCAAACGATTTAGTCCTACCTTATCTCTTGTTAAAGGTTGTCTCTTCCTTATAAAAAAATAACAACAGCCTTCTCTTTGCTATTAATTGTCCTGAATCACTGAGTTAGATTGCTACACTGACGACATTATACGTGTTGTTAGTTTAAGGACAGCTTCAGATGGTATTCTACAAAGTTCGGTGGTCAAAATATGTTGACTTCGTATTTGTTAATACCTATTTATTTATTTTTTATTTTTACTTCATTTTGTTAATAGTATTATTATATTTATATTCTCTACATTTAAAATTGTTGTTATTTTTAAACTTTTGTTATATATTCCAGTCGTCAGAGATAAAAATGCCACTGAAGCGTTGTTTCTAAGAGCACGGTTTATTCTGCACAAAAGTGCTAATAAATATTTTTGTTTAAAATTACCTCAGCAACATTTTTTTTAATTTTTTTTTTTACAATGTACAGATTCTTGGTAAATCTATTTTTTTGCGGTTTTCCCCCTGCGAGCCATTTAGAGGAAAGCCCGGGTGTAAAAGTGGTAAACTTGTTTGTGTTCTGTAAAACTTATGTGTTCCCAAAATTAATATTCTCTGCATAATTCAGCTTGTTCATATGATTTTTAAGTGTCAACTCTCTGACGACTGTTCTAATAGAGGAACGTTTGAAAAAATATTTGATGTTTACTTTAATATTTTATATATTTTGTTTTTTAGTTCTTCTATAATTCTATAGTCATATTAACATATAACAATATAAAAACTAAATATTCTTTAAAATGGTAAAATTGCAACTTAAATACATGTTACAACAACATAAAGCTTTTGTGGTAACTACAAGAATAGATTAGAAGGTGCCCTTAAATACATATGGAAAGGAACTTTAACTTTTACCCCGCATCATATTTTCTTATCTACAAATTCGACAATGTCTTGGTTTTTATTACTTTAAGATGGGTTGCAAACTAAATAGTCTCCACACACCATCGTGATCATCCTTAAGTTTTTCATAAGCAAAGAAGACGCGTTTTATTTCATATAGACTGGTACGCCATCGAGAGCAGCACACTATTATCGTCTACTTACAAGTGCAGAAAATGCGACTTAATCTTCGCATATATCGATTAACAATCAATTACTATCGATAACTATTAAGTTAGATAATTTTTTAGGTGATGTAGAAAATATAATAGATGCAATACCGGATACATCTAAAGACTTATTAAGAGCAAAAGTTACTAATGTCGTTACTAACTACTTAAATTATTCCAACAGAGAACATTCTAGTGTTTTAAATAAAATATTCAAAGAAACTCAAAAATTCTTAAAATTACATCCAGATCTTTATATTTTACAATCAGATAAGGGAGGATGTACAGTAGCAATGAACACAACCGAATATATTGAAAAAACAGAAGGCTTATTAAATGATAAAACTACATATTTTCAGCTAAAAAGAGATCCAAATATTACGATACAATTTTCTTACAATGAACTTATTAAAACTATGAGGAATAACTTAGAAATAAATCAAGAATTTGCCAAAAAACTGACTATATACAATGCATCTTGTCCAAAACTTTACTGCTTACCAAAAATCCATAAAGAAGGTATACCACTTAGACCTATTGTAAGCTCTATAAATTCAGTAACTTATGACTTATCCAAATTTCTTGCTAACATTCTTAAAGATGCTTTTGACGAAGTGAACAACTATAATGCAAAGGATACATTTTCATTTGTTAATGATGTCAGAGAGTTAATTTTACCGAAAGCTTCTGTTTTAATTTCGTTAGATGTCATATCGTTATTGACTAACATACCAATAGATCTTGTCAGTCGTATAATACAGTCGAAATGGAATCTCATCCAAAATTATACAACAATTTCCAAGGATAGTTTTTTAACACTTCTGAACTATGTTTTTGAGAACACCTATTTTAGCTTCAATGATAAATTCTATCGACAAATATTTGGAGCACCTATGGGTAGTCCACTCAGCACCACAATAGCAACTATCATTTTGGACCATTTGCTGGATGTCTTTATTCCACAATTACCTTTCCCTTTACCCATCATTAAAAAGTTTGTAGACAATCTTAGATGTTCTGTTTCCACTTCACAAATTCAAAATACCTTAAACATTTTCAATAACTTTAACAAACATATCCAATTTACTTTAGAGATTGAAAATGATTGTTCGATATCATTTGTGGACACCAAAATAATAAGAACAGAACAAAACAAAATATTGATATATTGGTATCAAGAGCCAACACACTCTGGAAGATATTTAAACTTTTTTTCAAATCATACTACTTATCAAAAGTTTAATACAGTCATTGCAATGAAGAATAAAGTAAGGCATATGAGTGATGATAATTTCATAAAAAAAAACTTAAATTTGCTGTTAAACATCTTTCATCGTAATGGATACCCAAAACATCCTTAAAAAATTGATAATTACCTCTGACATTTTTGACGGTCCCACCGATATCGGAGCAGTACAAACAATACAATATAAAAAACTACCATTAATAAAACAGTTAACACCTTATGTGACTAGTTTATTATACAAAAGAAAAACCCTTTATTTTTCGTAATATGTGTATGTTTCGTATGTTGTGTTGATCGCCATTATGTGTAAAACAACAAACTATTTGCAGAATTCTAAGAGAACTAAAAAACAGAACCAAATTACCAGCATCAAACATAAACTGATCAGATGCAAATCCTGCTTTGCGAACACAAACCCCATCACAAAAAATGTGAGTAACAGTCTTAAAGCAGTTCCACCTAGATCAACTGCCTTCAATTGGATTAACGAGAGATTAAATTATTATTAAACTAGGTTGTTTCTTTAATTATTGTAGTTATGTAGCAATGCTCGGGTAAGATAATAAATCCAAAAATCGATTCAATTATTTAAAAGTGATATTATAATTATTATTTTATATTCTTAATATTATTATTATTTTATATGTATTTATACATTATCAAGTTATTGTCTGGTTATTATAGAAATAATAACCAATACGTTTATCACAAATTATTACTTATAATAAAATTGATTATTAATTTTACTTTTATATTTAATTGGATATCCGTGTCTTACTTTATTTATGAGGTTATTTACCTTCCGGTAAAACTAGATTATTTGGAAAATGCTATAAAAATAATTTCAGAATGTAAATATTATGCAGGTTGTCCCATAATTACTTGAACAGTAGCTAATGGGTGATAGCTGACATCAAAATAAAGCGTTTGAGCTTAAATTGCGCAAGTAAAATGTTGCTAGTTCTACAGAGTAATTCATTAATATTTTTTATATTATTTTTAGGGATATATTAAAAACTATTCTACCGATTTAAGTGAAATTTGATATCTTGCTAGTATTTAGTAGGATTAATATCAAAATGTTATTAGTTTTACGATGGACACTAGGTGGCGCCACCTATTATAAGATTGGTTTATTAATGTGGCTATAGTTTTTTTGTCTGCCCTCAATTAACATTCTAGGAAAAAACATGAAATAACATTTAATTCTACACAAAAAAAGTATTTCTGTTTCAAATCAAAAAGTACACCGTTTTCGGAATAAACGTATTTTTTAGAGACGTATTTTCTATGTAAATTCAAATATTAATTAAAAGGTCTTAAATACCTGTGACTATTAAATGTATTAGTAGTAGATAATTTTTGCGAACAAAATGCATATGATTGAAATAATTAATTTTATTAAACCTTTTACACATTAAAAATTAAAAAAAATCACAAAGTATATTAAATTAAATATTGTAGTGAATATAAAACAACTGACAAAGTGAATAGTTCAAAACGAAACGAAAGAAAATAACAATATAAAAATTAATGGAAAAATTCCAGTAGTTGGCTGTATAACATCGTTTAAAAAAATATACAGAAGTTAAAACAGTTCACAATTGTATTTTGGTATAAAAACATATACTTAGTTAAAACTTTTTAAAAAGTGTCAAAATTTATGTAGTAGCATAACGTTGTCGATCTAATCAGATCATCCTCAGTGCCTTATGTAGTTGAAGCTAACAATAAAGTTATAGCTATAACATCCATATATGAGTTTACATCATTCCAAAGTTAAATTATGTTGTGACTCTAGGTCGGTGATATTGGATAAAATTTATACTTTAGGGACTACATGTCTCCCTGCTCGATTTTTAATAGTGCTTGGACACAGTTGGTGTGTGTGGTTTTAACTGGCAAGTACCACGTGTTAAAAATCAAGCAGGAAGACATGCAGTCCCAAAGTAATAAATTTTATTCAATGTCATCGACCTAGAGTCACAACATAATTTAAATTTGGAATGATGTAACATCACAACTTTATTATTAGCCTTAACTACATAGGGCACTGAAAATGACCTGATTGGATCGAAAACGTTATATTACTACATAAATTTGGACGACACTTTTTAAAAATGTTTTACCTATATGTTTATATACCAAAATACAATTGTGAAGTTTTTTAACTTCTGTATGTTTTTTTTATAACAAAAAGTGTTCAAATTGTTCAACATTCGATAAACTTCTTCTTCTAAAGGTGCCTTCTACATTACTGAAGGTTAGCCATAACTACAGCAAATTACATCTATATTGAGCTGTTATTAGTATCGAATGTGTGTCCATACTTGTTCAGTCTCTTGCATTCTTCAACCAGGAGCATTTTCTTGTTGCTGGACCTCTTCTTTCTTCCACTTTCCCTTCAATTATAAGTTGTAGAAAGTTATATTTTTCTCCTTTGTAAATATGTCCTATATATTTCGTTTTTCTGTTTTTTACAATATTTAGGAATTCTCTTTAAGTACGCATTCTTCTTAGCACCTCGTTGTTGGTCACGTGCTCTGTCCAAGAGATCTTCAGCATCCTTCGAAAAACCCACATCTCAAAGGCTTCTATACGCCTCATACTTGTAACTCCGAGATTCCATGTTTGTACTCCGTATAGCAATATGGAATAAATAAACGTTTTTACAAACTGATATCGGATATCCAACGATAAGGTAGAGTTTATTCGAAATTTTTTCATTCGTTGAAATGCGGACCTAGCATATTCTATACGAGCATGTATTTCGACCTCGTGTCAAGATCGTTTGTTATCCAGCAACCAAGATACTGGAATCTTTGTACTAGCTCTATATGTTTGTTTTTAGATACGAATATTAATAGTGACATTTGGTGCACGTGTAACAGTCATTACTTTTGTTTTATTTGTGTTTATATTTAGTCCCAAGCTATCTTGATATCTGGTTATGAAATTCAAAAGTCATTGTGCCTGAGCACTGTTCGCAATATTGACGGTGTCGTCTGCATATCTTAAATTGTTTACGTATTCTCCGTGGATTTTTATTCCTTCTTCAATATCTTCGAGGGAATTTTGAGATATCTTTTCGGAATATATATTAAATAACAGTGGAGAAACTACACAGCCCTGACGAACTACTCTTTTTATTGGCAATTCTGCTGTCAGACAATTGTCTATTTTGATCGACGCCATTTGATACCAATATAGTTTTTTAATAAGTGCCACAGTGTTATGGTCTAAACCATGTTGTGTTAGGGTTTCTATAAGTTTTGTGTGTTTTACTCTATAAAACTCTTTTTCGTAGTCGATAAAACAGAGGAACACGTCTTTTCGCTGATCTCGGAATTTTTTTAATAATATCTGGAGGCCTAATAATGCCTCCCTTGTACCAAGCCCCATCCGAAATCCAAATTGATTGCCGCTCAGGTTTCTTTCGCATTTTCTGTATATTCGTTAATGTACAATTTTGAGCATCTATTTGCTTTATTTTTCTTAGGTATAGGTATAAATGTCGATCTATGCCAGTCTTCGGGGAAGATTCCAGTGGTATATATTTTATTAAATAATATTGTTAACGTTTGAAGATTTTCTTCATTGATAAGTTTTATCATCTCTACGTATATTTCATCTTAACCTGAGGCGTTTCGTGGCTTTGCTGTATTGATTGTTTTTGTAACTTCCGATGTTAATATATCAAGTATTGTTTCTTGTACTATATTTATTTGTGGTTCTGTTCTTTCATCATTAAACAGATCTTCGATGTATTTTTTCCACATATTTCCTTCATTTTGTGGACTAGATACTATTTCGTTGTTATCATCTTCTAAAGTTGTAGTGATTTTTTGTTTCATATTTTTAGAGATAAACTACACAATCTAAATCTTTTGTGTAAGTTTTGTCTTGTTTTAAATAATGAGTTTGTTTGGGCCCTAATTAAGTTAACTTCCTCCACAATATTTTGACATAACTCTTGACGGTTATTAATTTTTTTATAAAGAAGTGACTTTACGTACCCTCATAAGTGAAAGTCTAAGGGATTAAGTTTGAGACTGTGTGCTGGCCATGGGTATACATTAAGTCTACCAATCCACATTTGGGGATAGATTTCATCGGAGCCTTGCTGGAAAATTCGTTGGTAAAATATTCTGTACTGGAGTAAAACAATCCACCCAATGGCACTACTTTTGCGCAGTATGCCTAAAAATTTTTAATCTAAATATTTTTGGTTTAATATGTAATATATTAACCAATATAAAACATATACTTCTAATTTAATTTTACAAATAATTGCATTAATTTTTTTTAAATGCAAAATAATACGGAAGCTCTAAATTTCTTAAACTAAATATGCAAATATTTTCCAGAATTAATAAAAAATTGGTTTAGCTTTTAAGTTTTAATGTAATTGGTCAGACAAGAATTAAAAAACTAAAACAACTTTTTAATTGGAGTTAGGAAAAATAATGTGAGAACGAATTTTAACATCTTTTTTAAAAAATATATCGCACACCAGCATTAAAAGTGTAGCAACTCAAAAATGTGAGTATTTGAGTTAAGGTCATATTTGAATTCCTCGAATAATTACCTATTCGCCAATAAAACTGCAGTAATTGTATTCCCCCTAGTGTGTCACAGGTGGCGATGTAAGTCGGTTTTGCTGAATGATTACTCGTTCGCCCGCATTATAAAACCGCGCCATTTTTAGTTACGCTCCGACTTTCGTGCAGAGTGTACGGTTTCACAGTGTGGCATTTTGAGTTGCAACGGTTTTGGTGAGTAAACTTGATAAAACTACAATAATTATTTAGATTTAATACAATTTAGCTGATGTACTCAGATATTTTTACAACAGCATTTTGAGTTGTAGCAGTTTTGCTGCTGAAATTTTAATTTGTTTAAAGTTTATTTTGTTTTGCTACATTTTTAATGAACTATTTTGTAAATTTAGGGTTAAATCGGTATTAATGGTGAATTCATTTTGTAACGTTAATTTAGTTAGTTCTTGATATTTGGGATAATTTTGAATATTTTATGTTAACTATAAGAGATTTATTTTTATTTTATAGATTTTGGAATATTAAATTTTCATTTCAAATTAATAAAAAGATATTTTTGAGTTGCTTCACTTTTGACGGTTTAGTTTATTTATCGTTGTTTTAGTATAATGCCGAGCCGTGGCCGTTTATTTGTTGACATGGCTTTACAAAAGCATGAAAATAAGAACATTAATAAAGATTCTTCCAACATTTCATCAGTTCAAAGTATTCCTTTGCATGACACCACAAATTCTTTAGAATTCAATTCAAAGGAATCTAATCAATCTAGTCGTCAACATGAGAAGTCTTCTTTTATGCCTGGAAATGAAAATTTACTACCCGAGAATAGCATATATTTAAATGAAACTCCAACCATTTCCAACGAAAACACCTATAATCATTTATGTCTACCAAGTACTTCTAATATTGTTAATATGGATCAGAGAAAAAAGTATTACATATCACCCATTCGAAGTAACGAAAGCGATATAGATGATTCCGATGCTGATCCAAATTTTGATGTCTCTCCAGACAAATCATTCTCAAACAGATTAATTCCTACAACTAATAATTCTTCATCCAGCAGCAGCAGTTCTTTGACTAGTTCTGACAGTTCCGATAGTGCACCTGAGTCTACAGTTTCGAATATTGGAGATAATGGAGAAAAGAAAGGAAAAAAAGAGTCCGAAAACCTGAGAATTGGAAGACGAATGTAGCAAAACAGTTACGAAACTCAGGTAAGGCATACGTTTCTATGTCTAAGTCAAAAAAAGAAATTTCAGGAAGAATGGTTCGTGAAGGTTGTGGTGAATTATGTCGTTTGAGATGTAATAATAATATTAATATCGAAGATAGGCAACGCATTTTTAATAATTATTGGGAAATGGCTGATCTTCAACGTCAAAGAGATTACATCTTACGACACATAGATGAAATCAAACCTAAGTACAGATATTCTAGCACCCAAAATTTAAGAGCACTGAATAAGGCATATTTTTTTGAAGTGAACGGTACTCGTATACGAGTTTGCAAAAAAATTTTTAAAGCTACACTTGATTTGAACGACAGGCCAATTGATACAGCGCTTACTAAGAAAACTAATTCTGGAATTGTTCAAGAGGAACTTAGAGGCAAACATAACAATCACCCCACTGTTGGCTCTGATATTATAAATAGTGTTATAGAATTTATAAATGATATTCCGAGAATTGAGTCACATTATTTAAGAGCCCAGACATCACGTGAATTCATACAGTCCGACAAATCATTATCAGATTTGTATAGAGACTATAAATTTACTCGTGAAAAAGATAACTTGCCCTTTCCTTCCCAAACAACTTTTAATCGTATCTTTCACACAGAATTTAACATATCTTTTTATATTCCTAAGGAAGATCTCTGTGATTTGTGTGAAAGTTATAAAAATGCTGATGTAAACGATAAACAAAAATTACTTGAAAATTATGAAAATCATCTACGACAAAAACAATTGGCAAGAATAGAGAAAGAAAACGACAAAAATAGGACTGATGTTAAAGTAGCTGTATACGATTTACAAGCAGTGATGCCTGTTCCTAAAGGCCAAGTGTCATTATTCTTTTATAAATCCAGAATAAACTGTTTCAACTTTACGGTGAGTGATTTAAAAGCGAGAAATGTTACATGTTATTTTTGGGATGAAACAGAAGGTAAACGTGGTGCAACAGAAATTGGAAGCTGTGAACTTGCTTATATACAAAATTTAATAGCTGATAATCATAATGAAGGTAAAAATTTAGATATCATTTTTTACTCTGATAATTGCTGCGGCCAGCAAAAGAATAAATATTTATTAAGTGCTTATGCATATGCTGTTTTTTACATAGGAATTAAATCTATTACACACAAGTTTTTAATTCGAGGGCATTCACAGAATGAAGGTGACAATGTTCACAGTGTAATAGAAAAACAAATTAAGACATGTTAAGTCGGGCCCCATTTACACTCCGCAACAGTATTCCACACTGATTCGTACTGCAAAAAAAACTGGTCCGCCTTATACCGTCGTGGAGATGACACATGACATGTTTTTTGATATAAAGGCTTTGCAGGAAGAGTGGGGAACAAATTTGACTATGGATTAAGATAAAAACCAAGTTAAGTGGCATGACATAAAAATTCTTCGCGTTGAAAAAAAAGTCCTGGAGTCTTTTTCTATAAAACGAGCTACTCTGATGTAGATTTCAAGAAAACGGAAGTAAAGAAAAGGAAAGCTAAAGTAAATAGAGAATTATTTTCAGAAGGTTTGAAATTTGTGTATAATAAAAAAATTCCATTGCCTGATGCTAAAAAAATGATATTAACGAACTTATTGAAAAAAATATAATTCCGAAAACCTATTATGATAGTTATTATAAAAATGTATTAGATTAGGCCTAAATTAATGTATTGATCGCAGTTTATTTTTTTTACATTGCGAATAGTATTTTATGTTATTGTTTATATTCTGTTGTATCTCAGTCATCGAGCAAAAAGATAAAAGAGGGAATGTAAAGGTAGTGGGGACAAAAATATTGTTAGACAGGAAGTGCTATCTTGAGAGGCCACTTTAAACAAGGATAGACAGTCTCTTTCCTTGTTTAAGAAGTCAAATTTAGTTTGGTTATGTTATTGTTTGTCCCAACTGTCACATGAAATTTTATTTATATTGAAGTTTTTTACCAATTGTGTCACTTTTTAGACTATTATCGTTAATATTTAATTAAAACTTTCTTGTCTGAAAAATATTTTACAGCTATTGTTAACAAGTGTTGGAAAATTTAAATTTAGCGCCTTTGCATTTCCGGATATGCCCGCCATCAGAGGCCACTTTTTTGGTCTCCTTTTCATAACGATTAGATTCCCTCTTTTATCTTTTTGCTCGATGATCTCAGTTTAGTTTTTTCCAATTGTGGATAGTTTTTATGTTTTTGTCAACATTGTGTCAAAGTAATGACTGCTTTTGAATATTTTTTTGTATAAAATACTGTGTTTAAAATAAATAAAATAATTTTAAAATTAAAATATGACTTAATAATTACTTTTTCTGAAAGTCTTCTTGTCTATTTCACTAAAAAACTACAGTTTTGTGTTATAATTCACATTGACAAATTTAGATTAAAAGTGTTGCATCTTAATTTAATTGCAATAAAAGTGAATTAATTCAAAATAATTTTGAACTCATGGCGGTTTTCATTTTTCGAAGGTGTAATAAGTCAAAAAATCTCACTTTTTTCTATTAAAAATGCAAGATTAATACTCATGTGATACCAAAATACTTCGTAAACCAATGTGCTTCCAATATGATTTACAAAAGCTTTTAAATATTTTACTATATCAAGTAGGTTGGAATTTTTTCAATTTGTCGAAAAAGTGGTTTTTTGAGTTACTACACTTTTAATATAGGTGTGCGATATGCAACATTTAATGTTTAATAGAGACGAAATGAAAGCCGCTTCATCAAAGAACTCTAGTTATTAAATTTGAGTTTTATGCTTTTAAATGCAGTATGCAGACCCGCTGCTGTTGCAGAAGGAAAAAATAATAATATTATTTCTGAATAATTCGGTTAATCTGACTTTCATTTTTGTTATTAAAAGTGGATTGTATATGCGTAACAAATAAAAAATACTAGAGATTTAGATATGAAAGGACAGTAGTATAAAAAAATAAGGTTATAAAAATGGTATTAATTTATAAAATAATTAGAAAATTGGTTCAGTTCTGCATCGATAACTATAATGTATTCAATGTGGGCTCCGAATATTTATATATATATATATATATATATATATATATATATATATATATATATATATATATATATATATATATATATATATATATATAACTTTTGACTTACCAAGCATGTAAAGATTCGGTATTAACAATTACACGTCACAATTAAAATAATATTAAAACATAGGACATACCCACTAAGTCATTACAAGTAAAATGTATTTATTGATGTTAGCTTATCGTTTAAACCAGCGGTCGGGGAACCGGGGTAAATTACCCCAAATGGGGTAAAAATGAAATTTTTGGGGGTAAAAATGAAACTTGTAAGCAAAAAGTATATATTTTAATTTGATTTTTTATAAACCTGTTTTGCATGCACCGAAATTTTTTTGTATTATTTGTGAAAGATAAATTACATTTTCCTACTATCCTTTGTAAATTTTTTATATGCCCTGGGAGGGCATATAAAGACTGCTCAGTCCGTGCCGTGCAGTCAGAATACAAATAAATTGACGAGCCAGAGAGTTATAGTTAGTTGCTGACAATCATTAACCATCGATATATCGATCAAGGTAAGCCGCAATTTGAAAATTTAATTTAAGTATTTTACAACTATTATTTTCTGTCTCCTTCAGATGGCAGCAAATAGAAAAAGAAAATATCAAGACGAATTCCTTAATTACGGTTTTACACAAATAGAAGACAATGGTACAATCAAACCACAGTGTGTTGTATGTATGAAGGTATTGACTCCAGAATCTTTCAAAAAAAGTTAACTGAAGAAACATTTACATAATTTGCATTCACACCTGTCTTCCAAACCGCGAGAATACTTTGCAAATTTAGAAATATCTGTTAAAAGACGAAGATTGAATAGCAACTTGTTTGGTACATTTCATCAGCGAATTTCTATATTAGCAGAAAATGTGAAGGAACAAGTTATTTTCTCATTAAAACAGACTAAATATTTTGCTATTCAGCTTCATGAGATAACTGATTTTAGTAACAATTCACAGCTAATGGTATATGTTCGCTACAAAGGTGCAGATAATTTTGAAGAGAAATTGCTGTTTTGTTCTCATCTCGAGTTAAGATCTCGTGGAATTGATGTCTACAATAAAGTAAATGAATACTTCAATGCGCAAAGTTTAAAATGGGAAAACTGTATTTCAGTATCTTTGGATGGAGCTCCAGCTATTCTGGGCCATATTAATAGTTTTTCGGCTTTCGTAAAAATATATAACCCAAATATTGAAGTTATTCGCTCTATAATCCATCGCCAGGCCCTTATGGTCAAATATTTAGAACCTACACTGGAAGCCGTCATGCATGATGTCATCAAGATTGTAAATTTTATCAAGGGACATGCACTAAACACCCTGCTATTTCGTGAATTATGTCAGGACGGTGAAGCCGAATATACGGACCTACTTTATTATACAGAAGTAAGGTGGCTCTCTCGCGGAAATGTACTAAATCGAGTATGGATCTCAAAACTCAAGTGGAAATTTTTATGGTTAATCAAAAAAATATTCTCGCAGATAAGTTTAAAAACTCTTCCTGGGTTGCATATCTCACATATTTAGCTGACATTTTTGAGAGTATAAATATATTAAACAAAGAATTGCAAGGAAAGAATATTAATATCATTTCAGCGAGAGAAATAGTGTCAGCGTTTGGATTAAAGCTGCAATTTTGGAGTCAGAAAGTAGAAAAGAACAAGATAGCTTCTTTTTCAAGATTAGCTTTGTTTTTGGAAGATTGCGAAAATATTAATTTTGCTGACATCAAGGATACACTTGTAAGACACCTTATCAAACTCAGAAAGCGGTTTTCAGATTACTTTCCAGATCTTGATATACGTACTGTCAGTTGGATTGTAGATCCTTTTAAATGTGAAATTGATATGATACCAAAAGAACCTTCAGGTTTGGCAGAAGCAATTCTTGAACTTTGATCTAATACTGAAGCACGTATCCAATTTGAGAGTAAACCAAATCTGTCGTCTTTTTGGATATCAAAAGCTGCAAAGGCTTTCAAAATTGCACATGAAGAGGCGGTTAAAAAATTACTGCCATTTGGAACAACATATTTGTGCGAACAAGGCTTTTCCACTCTAGTGAACATAAAAACGAAGAACAGAAATCGATTAAACGCCGAAGACTGTATTCAAATCGCTCTTACATCAAAAAGTCCCAATTTTGAAGCAATTGTATCGAACATGAAACAATATCATTTCTCCAAAACGTGAAGGAAGAATGTTTTTAATTATTCTTTTTTTATAATTTTTTCAAATCTAATTTTTGTTAGTACAACCATTATTATTATTATAATTTGTTAAAGTACCGCAATGGGTTTTAATTTTTTATATCTTATTATTGTTATCTATTATTATGTTATGTATTTCTAGGTATCATAGAAATTGAATAAATGATGTGTATTTTATGTTTTAGTTATTGTTTTCTGTTCAAAACTATCATGGGGGCTATAATATGAATGATGCTAAAAAGAGGCCTTTTTTTGCTTTTTGCCTTGGGTAATATCAACTTACACAAAAATGTTTTGGGGTAATGATTAAAAAAGTTCTCCGACCGCTGGTTTAAACAATCAGTTATTTTAACATAATAGGCGTTCTGAGATTGACTTTTTATGTGTTTTTAAATTAAGTTAAAATATATTTTATTCAAATTTTTGACATCTTTTTTACCATTTACTGCGTTATTATTTTTTTTTATTTGTATAGACTCTAGAAGCTCTCTCTTCTTCCTGTTGGGTTCACTTTTTAGGATCTTGGTTTGCTCAAAATCAAATTTATGGTTTTTTTCGTTTTCATGTTTTGTGAGGGCGGTTGAGTTTTTTTGTCATATTTGTGGGAACGTATTCTTGAATTAAGTAGTTGACTGGTTTGTCCAATATAAACTCCATCACAATTCGAGCAGGGAATTTTATAAACAACATGCGATCTTTTTAATAGATGGGTTTTTGTGAGATCCTAAAAAGTGAACCCAACAGGAAGAAGAGAGAGCTTCTAGAGTCTATACAAATAAAAAAAATAATAACGCAATAAATGATAAAAAAGATGTCAAAAATTTGAATAAAATATATTTTAACTTAATTTAAAAACACATAAAAAGTCAATCTCAGAACGACTATGATGTCAAAATAACTGATTGTGTAAACGATAAGCTAACATCAATAAACAACACATTAGATTTAAAATACATTTTACTTGTAGTGACTTAATGGGTATGTCCTATGTTTTAATATTATTTTAATTGTGACGTCTAATATATATTCTTGAAAAAGGCATGGATATCCTGCCGAAACGTCGGAAAAAAAATATATACAAAAATGTCTTAGTATCAAACTAAAATTTTTTTTATGGACCTAAGCCCAAGAGAATCCACTAAAAAATATATGTTAAGGTTCCAGAACTAAACTCAAACTATATATATATATATATATATATATATATATATATATTCCTCCATAGATCCTACCGGTATTTAGGCGGCACGCCCTTCCGGTAGGGATCTATGGAGGAATATCACCAAGCCGCAAGCCCTTATCTCCTGCCGTACTGCTCCACCATAGGCCGATTAGACACCAGCGTATTCTAGTCTAAGCTTAAAGTCTAATTTCAAACTGCTGCGTTAGCCTTTTTATTTTTCTGTACACCGAACTGGGGCTCGAACCCACTGAACTATTCGCAGTGAAGCGAATGAGAACCCACGCCGCCTAGCCCGCTTGGCTATCTGACCGACTTCGTATATTTTTAACATTAACAAAGTTTAATATAAGTTATGAATTGTGAGTCTTAGTAATATATTGAAATAAACTGTAAGTGTACAAACTCTTTACATAATATCCAGTTAAATTAGCATTACAGTCAGCAAATTTCAATTATTTGTTATTGTTATCAATAAACAAATCCAGTTTTACCAGCAAATAACCGCTTTTAGTAAAGACCTGTATTAGCAAGTGTACAGGGTCGTATTTACTTTTCGCTTAACGTTTATCGAAATAAATTCAAACATCGAATCACACAACAGTTATACAGTACAAGACCATCAAAGTCAAATAAACGCATCACAGTTATACTCTTTAGCAGTGTCGAGAGCGAAATTTTCTTTAAAGACCCAAGCAGTTGTCTTTAGTGCTTTGGAAAACACCAAACTTCAAGACTACCTTCTCATACTTGGAAATATAATTCAACCGAAAAATATAATCTTCTCTTTTATATTATCTAATAATCGCATATGTATGTATTTATCCAACAAACAAATATTGGATGATTTTGTGAATAATCATAGTCAAATAAAAATACAAGGTGAAATTGTCAGAGCAAGAAGGTTAGTTACACCAGCCTAACGACTTGTGCTCTCCGGCGTATGTCATTCAATACCACACGACTTGGTAATCAATGAGTTACAAAAAATCGACATAGTTCCTGTTTCCCCATGACATTCCCAAAATTAGTGCTTCTATGCCTGAGTACAATCACATCCTTAGTTTTCGAAGACAAATCAGTTCTCACAGTCTAACACCAACAGAGTCATTTACTCTTGTTTTGGAAAACACGATATATAGAATATTCATTTCTCAAGACAGTTTAGTTTGCTTTAGAGGCAAAAAGCCAGGTCATATTACTTCACAGTGCTCCGAACCACTAACTTAACTAAACCCTAACCAAAACAATTAAGCATCGGTATCCAGCGCAACAAATATATCCTTGCAAGCACCGAATGACTCAAACCCTTCTTAGTCTGAACAATTTACTATTTATAATATTCTGGAGATACCGAACAAAACAAATGCATCAAATAAGGACAGTCAATCCTTATTTGATGCATTTGTTTTAATAATAATCAAACAAAACGTAACTTTGATGAAATTATTTCACCTGAAGCATTTCATCTGAAAAGAATGTAACATTTTTCCACCACCTAAAGTCCAAGCAAAATCTAAAAAGCTAAAATTAGTTCAGCAAGCACTTCTGAATGCTTATTTTACTTGCTCTTACTTCACCCTGCTAAAACTTCATAGAAAGTCACCCTCTACTTTTCCCTCTATACTTTGATCAACTTAACATGCTCCTATAACCACAATTCAAGAGTATACCACAGACCTATCAGCTTTGTCCTATATGCTCAGTCAAGTTTATCTCCATTTAAAGGAACGATTCATAAAACGTAAATTCTTGCTCATAAGGAAAAAAAGTCCATAAATATCTAGACAGTGAGGCATCGTAGGCGGAAAGTGACACATCTTAATTAAGCCAACATTTAAATTCAAGTCTCTACAGTGGAATATTGATGGATTTTTTCATCGCCTTGCTATGCTTCAACATCTAATTGGTAAACAATCTCCTGATCCAGTATTTTTTAAACCAATTAGAACAATGGTCTCTAACGACCGGATTCAAATTTTCAGTAACAAAAACATCAGAAATACTCCTCTCCAAAAAGGTTTAATCAATGCCCCTTACATTAAATTATACAATACTAAGCTCTCATTTAAACCAACGGCAAAGTTCTTAGGTATGTGGTTTAATCAACAACTTACTTGTCAAGAACATATAAAACAAACAATTTTAACATTTCATAAAAGACTAAATCTAATGAAAACCTTGGCCCACCGATATTGGGGATAGATCAGGATACACTGTTGAGAATATATAAAACTATAATTATAAATTATGGATCTGCTGTACAATACCAGCCACGAATATTCAATTCCCAACAGTATTTCAAACGAATACCAATAACTATCTACCTTGGACTGTCGAACAGCCCAAACTCATTACAGCGTTAAGCATATATAATAATAAACATGAAACTTGTCCTATTATTCCTGTGGATACCATCTCATATAGCCATAGAAGATAATGAAGAAGAAGATACTAGTGCGCGTAACGCTATCACCAGTAACGCGTCAGAAACAGAGTGTCGGAGTGTCGCAAGCGATCGATAAACTTTTCTACTCTGAAAACGGTTACTTTTGGAATTCCCAGAATTCTTCCCGAGATTCAGAATCCATTGAGAAATTCATAAAATTACTTTGTTTAAAGGTTTGCCCTTCATAGATGTGTCCTGTACCTGTAGTTACTTATTCTTATGTATTATCTTGTACGATCATAGTGCATAAATGCGGCTTGGGTGTATCTTCTTCCTCCACAACCCAAAGAGATATGCCGTTTTAATTATTAAGGTAGTTATCATCTTTTTTAACCCCCTATATTTGTGTAATCCACAAAATTAAGTTGTAGAAAATCCGTTCTGTAGGAATTCCTCTGGGAAGTCTGTTATATTATTTTTAAAAGTAAAAACATTGCACGTCACAGATTATATAAAGTGACGTCATTTATATTTAAAATTTCCAACGACAACCTTAGAGTTCAAATTTTCCTAACACAGCTAATAATATGAAACTCATACGAAACTGCTCGATCTTTCATAGGAGTCAACAAGATATAATAATCAGAAAAATGTATTTATTAATATATTGGGAATTTTAGAATTATATTGATTAAATAACCAAAAACATTTATTATTATTAATAATATAAATTTTATGAAATAAACCTTTTAGTCTAATATTCCACAAAATAAAAATTTTATTAAATAGATTAGACAATTGTACGTAACTGATACGGGAAAAAATTTTATTGACAGTACAGCGTGTGGCAAAATTGTATAAAGTGTTGCTGCTTTTTAGAGTAAGAATTTTGTTTATGTTTTGATCTCTTACACAATTTGACAATAATAGATTTGTATTTATAAATACATATTAAATTTAGATTAATAGGTTTAAAAACTAATTATTGTGGTGTATTGGGATTGCACTATGCCAAGACAACTAAATAATATGTAGAAAGCTGATGAGCTTTTATACAAGATAGATTAATTTCAACAAAAAATAGTGGCGAGAGGTTTTAACTATTAATTCTCTAAAAGAGGTAAATTCTAGAACCCTTTTCCATCTTTCCGATTATATCAAAGCCATAAAAATAAAGTCCTAAGGAAAATATGATTTCACATTTGGTTTACTTTAATGGCTTTTTCCTAATATAATTTATATAACTAGAATTTATTTATACTTAAATTTTAATTAGTTTACTAAATTCAGAAATACCTATGTATGACTGTCATACGTTGTTTAATGCCATGAGAAAAATAAAATAAAAATTATACAATAATGGAAAGTTACACAACTGTGTTATGTAACAATTCGAAGGGAGCTTTTACTACAGCTTTTATTATCCATCACCATACTTGTTAGACAACAAAAGTCATCGCCGTAAGAAGATTAAGCCGTAACCAGTTGGATTCTTGAATCGATGCCATTTTAGTCCTTGTTATACGTAACTCGAGCATAAAGAGGAGATTCAACGGGATGTGTCATCAGGTGTGAAGCGACCAGCAGGATATCCTGTCCGCCCGAATTATATAAAAGGGATCAATGCGGCAAAGCTAACAGCCGACTGTGTTGAAACTGACCCTGTCAAGTGGCCGAATAAATTTAAATAGTAATGAATATGTCATATCTCTTATTTTCCTATCCTTTCATTGTTATCGTTGTCATTTGCCTTTTAAAAATAGATCAGTTCTGTTGTGTTTATATTTAGTCCAGTCAGCTTACTGTAAAACAATGTGATCTAAATACTTATTGCTCAAAAACTGTTCCGAATTTGATTATTTTTTAAGTAGCTGTTTGACAGAGTACGTAGACTAGAGATCTCACAAATTTTACTGTGGTATAATTTTATAATACGGGTTGTTTTAAAAAGATATGACATGAATTAAATCACGCATTCCGGGGACAAAAATAAATTGATTGAATCCAACCTACCCTAGTACAAAAGTGTACAGAAAAAAAGTTACAGCCCTTAGAAGTTACAAAATAAAAATTTTTTGCATTATCTTCTAAACTACTTGACATTAGATAATAAAAATGGACAAGTTACTTTCTTGTTCTGAAAGCATTTTTCTTAAAAAAAAAACAACAAAATCCAAGCGAACAGAAAAAATTTATGGGGGGTGTGGAGCCCTAAATCCCCCCAAACTTTTGAATACGTTCAAATAAAATGAATTTTGTGGCATCATTAGTTTAACACATTATTTTAAAAAAAATTTTGCCCATTACTTTTTTCAAAAAACAATTTTTATTGAGTTTCGGCCATTTTCATTAACCTTTAAAAAATTACGTTCAACTAAATAAATGGTTAAATGAATAATTAACAAGTACAAAAAAGTCTATTACCTTCAAAATGTGATGTAACTGATTACAATAAATGTTTAAAATGACCCCATTTTCTTCAATACACATTCGGTAACGTTTTAATTAGGAAAATCGAATGCGCTGAAAATCATATTTTTCTGACGAAATTGATTTGCAGCTTTAATTATTCTAACCCTCAATTGTTGTTCATCCTCTATTGTTACAGAATACACTTTCTTTTTTATAAACCCCCAAAAGCAAAAGTCCATGGGGTTAAAACTTAGACTTCTGGGTGGCCAAGAAATAGGTGCGTCACGACCACTTCTAATCCCCCGACCAGGATATTGCCTGCAAAGGTATTCCCAGACTTCGTTACTGTAATGCGGTGAAGCGCCATCTTGTAAAAACCACATATTTTGCCTTATTGCAATATTCACTTTTTCCAAATACTCTTGTAAATCGTTTGCCAAGAACTGCAAATAATTATCACAATTTAAATTGTTGGGAAGAAATACTGGGCCTATTAGATTGTTATTCACAAACCTTGTCCAAAAATTAACTTTGAAGGTCCTTTGGTGATGAGTCGTTTTTTTTTGGCGTGAGGATTGTCGTTGGCCCAAATGGGCTTGTTATGATGGTTTATTTAATTCCATTTCTACTGAAGGTAGCCTCGTCGGTAAACAAAATATTTCTAATAAAATTTACATTTCAAGTATTTACCAATAACAACCAATCGCAAAATCCAATCCTATTAGGATATTCTTTAAGCAATAACTCTTGAGCCGTTGTTACGTGATAGGATTTAATCAGCTGATCCTTCAAACGCCTCCAAACCCTTAGGAGAGGAACATTTAGTTGAGCAGCTGTTACCCTTATACTTGTTCCAGAGAACATCCATTATTGGAAGACCACTATTGCCAGCAACAAACCAGCAACAAACGATGAATAGTCAGAAATAATCTTCTATCGGGTGTATTTCGGTTGGTGTATTTTACTGCATAACGCCTTATAACTGCTTCACTATTTCCTTGACATTCACCTACGATATTCCCAATAGTTTATTGAAATCCTAACTTAATCTGATTCAACTTACCCAAAGTTAAATGCATATCTGCCATTTCCTCAAATTTGTAGGCATTGTAATATCAAAATTTTTAATAATAATCTTATTCATACAATAAATGATAGCTTCAAATTATTTACTATTATTGATGGTACTGATTGTAATTATTGTATCCGTAGAAACTAATCGTAATTTTATGGCCAACTAGGAAAAAACTAATTTTTCGAAAAAGTAATAGGAGGCAAAAAAGTTTTAAAAATAGTCTGTTAAGCTAATAATGCCATAAAATTCATTTGATTTGAACGTACACTTGCCGTCATATAAAACTGGTACACTTTTTTTCCCAATGTAAACCTGTGTTCACACTGGACACAATGATTCGTGAATCAATTCGTTGTTGCCATCACAGATAATGGAATTGCACTAAATCTAAATAAAAAAGTAACGTTCAAAAATATGTAAAGTGTTAAGATAGATATTATTTTTATCATTACCAACAAAAAACAGCATCTAATAAATTTAATAACCAAAGAGACGGTTAAGTTAATGTCCAAAATGTTTGAAGAATTTTTTAATAATGGAGATATGACAAAATATTAATATTTCATCAGTTTCAAATTGTAATACATATATTTAAATTCCACACTTGCTCACTGTAAAAGTTATTTATTTTGAACTAATTTTAAATTTAATTTTTAATTTTTTCAGTGTGGTTTATTTATTCTAGTATGCCACAACTCAATACAGTTTTGTGTTACACTTTACGAGAAACGAATCACACCTCTCGATTTGAAATTAAACATAATTATTTAAAGTCATGTCTAGATTTATTATCCATCATTATTTTTGAATTGAAATGTTTTCATAAATTATAATAAAACACGATTCAATGTATCGGTACTTAATTGAGATAATGAAAAATAAAAAAATTATTAGGAGAAGTTTTTATAATGCATGTTTAAATAAATGTGACTTACTGATCGGGAATGATCGATATTATTTTAGTTTTCAGTATATTAAAAACTTGACGTCTGTCGCACATTCCAGTCCTACCTTTAGCTGGTTTAATATAAATTATATTCGTTGGTCTGGCAACGTTGCTCTAGAAATAAGAATGACATATGTGATAAGATCAACTTACACAGCTTGAAAAACACGATTTTCGGTTATAAGAGTTGTACCAGTTTTTTATGACGCGAAGGGTATTTAAATATTTGGGAGGATTTAGGGCTGCACACCCCCCTTAAATTTTTTCTGTGCGCTTAGATTTTGTTGTTTCTTTTGTATGAAAGACGCTTTTAGATCAAGAAAGTAACTTGTCCATTTTTATTACAAAATGTTCAGTAGTTTAGGAGATAATACAAAACACAAACAATTTTTATTTTGTAACTTCAAAGGGCTGTAACTTTTTTTGTGTACACTTTTGTACTAAGGTAAGTTGGAGTCAATCAATTTATTTTTGTCCCCGGAATGCGTGATTTAATTTATGACATACCTTTTTAAAACATTCTGTATACTGTGGTACATCTTATACAGTGTGTCAGTTTTAAACCTTGCAATGGGCTATATCTCATGAACGAAAGGTGATATCGAAAAATGCTTAAAAACGTTTCTAGAACAGTAAGGGAGAACTAAAATGAAACAGAACTCACCCTCATCAACCCCCTAGGCCCCAATCACTACAACAAAAAAGTGTAATTTGTAAACCCTTACTTGTGATAAATCATTAAAAAGACTATGAAAAATGTTATCAAATGCTATCAATAAAAATTATACAGGGTGAAGCAATAATTGTGAAACTTTGGCTTAAATGGAAAATTTAATGAGGATTTTGTTGATTATGTTGATGACCCTGTATACTGATTATTTATTAATTATACATATAAATATAATTTGAGAGATAGATCTGTCTTTATAAACTTTAGTTGAGCGACTTATCGCATTTTTGTCATACCAATACGTCTCCGAACTTCTGGTTCACAGTTACCATCGTTAGTTATGCTAGACCCGAGATAGACGTCCTCCATCTGGTATTCCTTGGTAACATGTTAATCAGTTGAATAGTGTAGAATCTGTAGATTAATAAGTTTTATTAATTTTTAGACCATCGCTTTCGTACTTCACTCTTCGCAGGATATTAAACATTTCTTGGTAATTTGCTGCTATAATTGTAGTGTCGTCAGCAAATCTTAAATTGGAGATTTTCCTACCACCCACTGTTACTCCACCGGCCCATCCATCTAAAGCCATTCTCATGACATGTTTACCATAAATGTTTTATAAGTCAGGTGACAACACGCATCCTTGTCTAACACCTTTCACGGTCTTGAATTGGTTTGAGAACTTCTGATCTAGTCGTACGGTTGCTATATTGGGCTGGTACAGAAGTTCCACCAGGTGCATTGGTGGGCTGATTTCTATTAAAGTGGAGCACATATTTATCCATCTTACACAATTAACTGCTTTTTGTTAGACTACGAAGTATATAATCATAGGATCCACAAGGAAAACAATTCCTGTAGCTGGCTGTATACCACGTATCACAAAAAAGAGGTTAGTCTTCGTAAGTGAGTATATTTATTTAAAAAACCCTTAAAAGGGCTACATCAAAAAAACAAACGTTTTCGGACTAAACAGTCCATCATCAGGTTTAAATTTTAAAATTGCTAGGAGAAAATGCCTGAGTCACCAAAATACATTGGTAAAAACCCTTTAAATTACATATAGTTGTAAAAGATTATACATTTTGTTGTTAAAAAACTGTGATGTTTAGTATTAAATTAATTATGATTTCAGGTAACATACATTGTTGAATTGAGTTCCAGAGCCGGGGAGTAAACCTCTACGCACGGAGAACAGCTGGAAACTGTTCCAGTTTCCAGCTGTTCCAACAATCTTTTACAACTATATGTAATTTAAAGGGTTTTTACCAATGTATTTTGGTGACTCAGGCATTTTCTCCTAGCAATTTTAAAATTTAAACCTGATGATGGACTGTTTAGTCCGAAAACGTTTGTTTTTTTGATGCAGCCCTTTTAAGGGTTTTTTAAATAAATATATCCACTTACGAAGAATAATCATAGTAACTTAAAATTCTTTAGACTTTTCGGTGAGTTGTCTAAGGTCAGGATTTATTCCGTGTACCTTTACTACTAGGAAAATCGTAAAAAAAACTGTGAACGCCTGATGGTGTCACCACATCCCAAAAGGGATTAGCACTGAGGGGGACCTTTACTCTTTACAAACCCCGCTTCTTCCGGAGGTATTTGGTAATGTAAATAAGTTTTTAATCTGTTTTTAATGATATGTAACAAGATTTTACTAGCATGTATTATTAGTGACAGTGTGCGGTAGTTTTCACATCTGGTAGTAGTTCTTTTTTAGTGCAGCGAGATATAAATTCAGATACACCAATCAGATGGCTATGTTCCTGAATTTTATACAGCGACACAGATAGAATGGATAATATGTAATCTTTTGTTGCCTAGTAACTGCAGTATTTCACCTGATATCAAATCAATACATGTGGATTTATTTGTCCTTGGCGATTAAATTGCATGTTGAGCAAGACAGGTTCTCTAGGGTAGTCAGAAGGCCATTAATGTTCTACTGGTACCTAGTTTTTTTATATAGTTTGCCACAGTAGTTTCAATATTTTGTCAGTATTAATCTTGATATTACTTACATTTTCTATTACAGACTTCGTTTGCGATTTAAATTCTTTGATAAGGAATTTGATCTAAACTAAATCCCTCAGTTCATTTCGACAGTCATGTTCCTCTAACTCTCTGTATATTTAAGAGATGTAATCATCTTTGTCTTTGCAGCAAAATTTTCTGATTTTTTCGATAACGCTATGTATTCATCGTTTGTTTCGTATCTGGTTTTAAGTTTTTTTATGAGGTAAATCACAGTTTACGTATTAACGGATATCCATGGCTTACGGTCCGTGAAAACCGCTGCCTCACAGTCTTTTGCAGCCTCGATTACCTTACCTTTGAGATAGATTCAAGTGCTCTTGGGGAAACTATCTATTTATTCTAAAGAAAGACCTTTTTCTAAGTTTTGTTGAAAGTTATTAATTTTTTATGGATTTAGGCACATGACTTTTTTTTTGGGGCTTATTTTGGGGACCTTAAAACGAAATCGAACGTTCAGTACCAGGAGTTGATGATCGCTTTCACAGTTTGCACAAAAATATGCTTTACATTTGATGACCGACTAATGTTATTAGGATTTAAATTACTAGACTAAATGGCCCCTATTCTCATTTCTCTGTTCCAGTCCATTTTTGCCCAGCACTTCTTTAAAATGTTCATTAATGACCCTACTTTAGCATTAAAGTCTCCCAAAAATATGATTAGGTTACGATTCGGAGTAGCGCTAATAGTTTCTTTTTGAGGACCATAGAACCTGTTATGAGAAGCGAAGGAAGAAGACGCGTTTCCTGGTTTAAGAACCTGAGAGAATAGTTTGGTTGCAGCTCAATGCAATTGTTCAGAGCAGCTGCCTCGAAGGTCAGAATAGCCATGATGATTGTCAACCTTCTTCGAGGAGATGGCACTTAAAGAAGAAGAACCTGTTGATATTGTTTCCTGTACAGCTGTTGTAGGAGCGAATATATCTGGACGAGGTGTGAGGTATCGGTGAATATTCTAATTTTAGTGGATATTATTCTGTCATCAACAGTATTAAATCCAATTACGCAGTCGCTCAGTGTAGAGGGTACAATTATTGCGACTCCATTTGTACTTGTGTTATCTGGGCCTGAAAAATAGACGACATTGCCAGTAGTTGTTTTTAAATACCTTCACCTCTCCAGTGAGTATGCTTCGCAGTGATTTTGAACACCTTTCATGAGAATATACAAATAAATTAGTTTTCTTCAATTGGTCAATTCGTCACAGAAAAAACAACACAACCGTGTACTGTAAACACTTAAGTTATATGATAGCACGTTTCCGCGTTTAATCAGCTTTCTTAAATTTTTGGCCAACCTTGATTCCATTTAGTTTTCAAGTGTTAATCTATCAGCTATCACAATTATCGATGGTACTACATATACAACTCTTGACACAATATACTTGATATTACATAGAATTTCTTTTATTTTGGTGGCGTTATTTTCAATCTGAAATACTTTCATCCACCATGAAGTCATAACAGTCAGTCTGTTTAGTTCTTGCAGAATACTGCACCTTTATACGACAACCTACGTGGAATTGGTACGAAGAAACAATTTAAATAAAGAAAATTTAAGTATCTATCAAACTGTTGAAGTTCTACTAGAATCCTACTGGTGCAGCAATTCAGAATTTTCTTTAAGAGTTTAAAAATTCAAAAAGAATGTTCTTTGAACAAAGATATAAAAGACAGCATGTTAGACTCCACAAAAAGTTCAAAAATTTTTAATTTTACCGGTGTATTAACTCGATCATTTGGTTGGAAAGGAGGTGGCAGACAGATTCTGTCTTCCGTTTACATACACATACACGTGCGTAGAATCCAGACCATAGGGACATGTGCGTTCTATTAAATAGTAGGACGCAGATACCCGAACATTAAACTGGTTACACTTCTTTATGAAGTGGTACCTATCTGACCCCAAGCTTGTAACGATTTAATTTGTCTACCACATTAGGTGTCACTTGTAACAATATATAATTTCTTATAGGGGTTAAAAGTGGAGACTTAACAATTACTGGGCTGGAGATAGGGTGAGCAAATAAACTGGAACTTTTGCGAATTGCTCCTCTTGTTTTGGTTGGTGAGTTGGATCGTAAATAAGGTTTATTTATATAAGGATTGGAAAATTAACTACACAAAAAAAAATCCTTACAGAGATTTTCTGGGCAACAATCACAACAAGATTCGTAAACTATTTAAATAAGGTCCTTGCTGGATATATAGAAAGGCTTTTCTTTTCCAAAATAGTTTTTAAAATGAAAATCTTTTTAAAGGAAATAATTTTAAACTTTTATTATGACAAATTATTTATGGTTTGTGAAGCCTAGGAAGCATGATGCTTCAGATACCTTAATTTTTTTCCAGTAGTCATTCACAGACACACTTTAAGACTTTGTTGAATAAATAATTATTTATATTTTTTATACCTTCTGAAGAGCTTTATTTGTAACAGTTCTATTTTATTTTAAAATATTATTTTCAATATTTTATTTAAACCATAACAATTTCGATGTGCGAAAATAAATATTTAAATTAAATATTTATTGGAAGTAAATATTTAAACCAGAATTATGCAATTTATAACGCAGTTAAATTTTTGTCATATACGTTTAATATAGGTAGCAATTTTAAATATCAGTTTTTTATGTTATAATATTAATAAAGTTTTTAATTATAGCAAACTGCCAAAAAATCACGCTTTATATTACGTATCGTCTACAGCTGTTGCAGACATTAACAAACTGATAGGTTGACAATTAGAATCTGTGAATCTAATCTATAAATCTGATCTATATACCTAAAGCTTTACATATTAAGATTTAGTCAGCTTCAGATTTCACCAGCTAGAATGCATAAGCCCCAGATTCAATAGGTAGTTATTGTAGATATCCTAGAATTACCAAACATAAAACAGTACTATTTTAACAATAATTAAACCACCGTATTCAGTGCAATATAATGATTCATTAAAATTAAATGCAACATTCCAACTTTGGTCTATAGCGTTTATGTAAACGAATTTTAATGACATAAAGCCATTCAATTTAAAATACAATCTACTATTGTGTAATTAATATGATAAGTTTTATAACATTGCTCAATTGTTTACACTTGTGTTTTTATTTGTATAATATATCTATAAAGTAAAGCAAAAACCTATTATTAATATATCCTCAAACATCGTTCACATATTATTACAAATTAAAAAAATATATATATCACAATAAAATCACATATCCGTACAAGTTGGTAGCTTTACCATAATATAGGCCAGGGAAATAAGCAAAAAAATACCCTATTTTTGACACTAAACCGACCAGGTAAACGACATTTGCTTTGGTAGTATGAACCTTTTTTACGTTTTTTACCATATAATCTTTAAAAAATTTCCTAGGAAACACTAAAAACGGCAGAATCAAATTACCTGTAGCGTTTATTGCATTGCACATGGTTACCAAAGTTCCTCTTTCATTTGAAACTATATATAGCCTACTTTTTTTTTGTCCCTTTTTGGCTATTACTCATTCTGTATATTGCACAGTTGTTAGTGCTGTTTCGTCAACATTGTATACCTGACTAGGTATTAATGCACATTTTTTATAAATCTTCTTTAGATTACTAAAAAAATCTGCAACGACTGGTCGATTAAACCCCATTGCCCTACCTAGTTAAGTTGCTTTGACTGATCGTAAATGAGAATTCTGAATTTCGTTTTAAAAAAATTGTAAAACCAAAACTTGCCTGCCATCTTGTTTTTTTCATATGAAGTTTCATATGAAGTTTCTGTTAGCCATAGCCAAATTGTAAGATAGTTGTCTGGCACCTTTCGGAATGGACCAT
This sequence comes from Diabrotica balteata, assembly GCA_918026665.1. NCBI lineage: Eukaryota > Metazoa > Arthropoda > Insecta > Coleoptera > Chrysomelidae > Diabrotica > Diabrotica balteata. The sequence goes on along the minus strand of OU898276.1, from coordinate 97,972,998 downwards.
GATGAAGCTTGGTCTACGTCTGTAAATAATTACTTAGTTCTTTTTCCTCGGTTGAAGAAAAAATTTGATTGATACCATAATGTGGAGTCAATTTTGGAGCTTCCTTAAAAACATTTGAAGTCCAATCTATATTATTTTGAATATAGAAGTTCATCTGAAGTTTTTTCAATACCGGGATTTTTTGGTATTTTCCGTGGCCTATCACCATCTTAAACAAATTTATTTTTAATATTTTTTGCAGAAAGAACAATAACCACTACTTTTTACAAACGTATGTAGGAACAGTGGCGACCACTTCTATTGTCAAAAGCAGTGGCCACTGTTCCTGCATAAGTGTGTGACCACTGTACCAAAAGCTCAATGTTTAGGAGGTCTAATCTAAAATCTACTTTGAAGATAGATCACAATTTGCATCACCTGCAAGTTTTAAATGCTATACTGTATACCATAAAATATACAGTACATTTAGTATAGACTATTCCGCGAATATACGACTGTTTTAATTTACTGCGACAACGAATATTTTACTGTGCAAGTAGACGTATGAAGGTAAATTGGTCCAATCATTATTCCAATAAAAAGGGTCCACTAGTATGACCTCTAAACTAAAATTATTTCAGTTAAAATCTACAAATAAATACAATGACGTCTATTAAGCCAAATGTGTTCATCAGACATTTGGGTAAGCTTTCCGTGAAATGTAAACACCAAAGAGGCGTGCCGGGTTTCTTTGATATTACCCTATTTTATGACTTCATTAGGTATTACAACTGTAATAAAAAGAAATATACTATTTTTAATATAAATGAAAAGAAATTGGCAGAACGATGGTTCAGAAACCAGAAAAAGGATATAATATTTCACTTTGTTAGTTTTAAATATGTATTTGCTTTGAGTTTATGTACTCTTAAAAGTTCCGAAAGTAACGGATATAACATACCGGCTATTGATAGTTAAAGTACAGTTAAAGTACAGATATTAAAAAGTAACCAAAATTTATATACAGTTTCATATATCGCCGACTGATTATGGCTGTGAATCTGATCGTTAATGATAGTTTTAGAAGATTAAAAAAATAAGTGAATAAGTAAGTTTTTTTTTATTTTTTTAATACTAATTAAATATTCGTCTAAAAAAATTACAATATTTGATCACCTAAGTATTGCTACATTTCGTTTAAATCACATAATTCAAAAACCAATTTGTTTACAATACTAAACTACATGATAGTAATTATATACTTCAAAATCTGAATTACAACTGTTCTATAAACTATTAACTTTATATTTGTATCATGACTTTATATTTAAATCTAAGGTTTATATATATATATATATATATCATATATATATATATATATATATATATCGTAACAGTATTTTAAAAATGGGGAGAATTAACTATTGTACAATTCGGTACATTGGACCATTTAAATCGACACCTTAAAGCGAATTTAAAACAGTCGTATATTCGTGGAATGGAGTATATGTATATTATTATTGGTTGAAAAAATCTTTAAACTTACCTGCTACACAACACACCTCTCAACAGGTTCGTAAACAAAATGGTTCTGGAAAGGGTGGTGCAGGAGTGCAGGGGTCAAGCGTAGTAAGCGACTACTGTGACTAAAATTGTCAGCGTATGTACTAAATGGCCCGTCTGTATCTATCAAACAACAACAAAATATTTGGCCACTGTACCTGACTGGCCACTGTTCCAGCCTCTTCCTTATCAATAACTTTTTGTTGAAGAATCTTATAAATTGACTGTTCATTGTTTTGAAACTAGTTGAGATATGCAAGTAAAATTTAGTGAGTTTAAGAAAGTAGTTATTTCGCATATGTTCCACATAAAAAATATTTGTTTATGTATCATTGGCGCGCATACGGTTAATATTCTCAATTTAAAAAAAAATGTTACGCCATTGAGATATTTCAAATTAAAAATAATCTTTAAATTCTTCGTTTACTTTTTGACTATCTCTACTTTTTTTTCATATGTCTTTATGCAAAAAAATTAATATTTTAACGCTTACTTGTAATTTCTTTAAAACACGCTAAAGAACAGTGTAAAAAAGTTTAAAATAACTTCCCAAATTATGACACAACATTGTGTAACACAACGAGTGTTATGTGGGGACATGTACGAACTCTATATAGCCCCCCATAAAATTATTACACCCTCCGAGATATATTGAACTGATCACCGGCATCCTTTGGAGATAAGTAAACTCATCACCGCAGATAGGTAAACTCATCACCAGCATTTTTGCCCCAAGGCACTGGTTTCCAATGCGGAAGATTGCCAGTCACCTGTTACACTTCTCGTTTATGTGGTAATTTATTAAATACAGAAATTATTTTAAGCAAATTGCTTTAACATATATATTAATAATGATTTTATTACGTGTGACCTATTCGACGTATTACCTAATCTAAACGGTTTTGTGTTCTGAAAAGTCAGTTGCATAGGTTTTCGATAGTGAGTTTATAATGAAAATATTCATGAGCATGTGCTGTCTCTGTTTATATTGGAAATAGTCCTCAACTAATTAGAAAATTATTTTTTATGACAGAATGAGTCAAAATGCTATTGTACAGTCTCCTGGCTTTTATAAACGGTCAAGTCTACTTCAAGAAACATTATCCTGTGAAAACAGCTTACTACTACTAATAAATGTAAATTCTATAGTTTTATGTACATCATTGTTTAGTATTGTAGAAGCGTAGATAAGAATGGTCGTTCTGGATCAAAAAATGGCCAGCCAAATAAGTGGTACAGCCACTTGCCTTTGGAGTCTCCCCCCTTGTAAGTGGTTAAAAAAAACCAAGTTTATGGATTTTGCGATACCAACTTTGAGTCAAGTGAAATAAACACTCAATTCGGTTCACAGATGGTCGAACGGCGAACACAAGAGATGTCGGTTGTTGTCATGTGTTCTTAGAAAGAATAGAGGCTTTTCGATAAGCCTCTTGAGCTTTGATCTTGCAGGAGTTGCTGATCACTTAACGGCTTAGTTTTCGAAGGTCGCTTAAGTCATTGTGTCCCAAGACGCAGTGCAGAATATTTTTCACAACTAAAATAATTATAAAAAAATAAACACATACTAGTAATTTTCAGACAACTGGACTTTATAACATAAAGTAATGTCTTCTTTAGTTAAGTTAGTAAAATTTTAAAAAGTTCTTGGCATATTTTTACGTTTCACGTGAAAAATTACTTGATTGAATTATAAAAAATTATCCATATGTGGTTAAGTCAAAAAAATATTTGAATCCTCAGCTGGTATTGCAAAACTTATTATAAGAATACAATTGCAATTCTACACAGAAATTAGTTATTTATACTAAATGATTTTCCAATCCTGGCACACAATTCTTATTAAAAATATGTAGCTAAAAAAATGTAAAGTATTTCTTAACAAACTTTAAAGTACTTTTTTATATAATACATATGTAAACTTTTTACATATGTATTTAGATTTAATTTTCTAAATATGCAGGGTGTTTCACTCTACCATCGATTAGGAAACATGGAAATTATGACAAGTAAGAAAAATAGCGAAATTCTCTAGCGAAGATATTCCGTGTGGCATGATTTAGGTAGTTTTTAATCGAACACCTTCTTCAATATTACACCGATTCGCACTTGGCATTATTACCATACTTTTCTTAGATGAATAATGCATAAATAACATACATATTTTATAAACTTACTTCGGTTCGTATCTAACAGTTTTGTAAATACACTCACCGGCAAAATTAACGGAACACCTTAAAATTGGGACATGTTAGATGTCTCGAACTTCCTAAACCTGTTGTCCGATTTTAGTGATTTTTTTAGTATGTTATAGTTATATTATTTAAGAATATCGATGTAATAATATTGTTGCTAGATAGGTCAATGTCATTTTATACGGGGTGTAACAATCCTACTGTGTTTTTTCCTTAAAGTTCGGAACACCCTGTGGAATATTCTAGCATATATAAAATATTGAAATTAAAACATAATTGTAGCCTCAGGCTTTCTTAACATTTTCTTTTTTGATTAATTTGCTTATGTTTGATAATAAAAAAGTTAGGTACGTTAACAACTAGCCATGTTTTTCATCAATAAATCCTCATTTTCTGCTTAGTTTAATAAACAAGCCTAAAGTAGGCTATGAGAAGTTAACAATTTAATACACACACCGGCAAATTTAAAGGAACCTGTTATTAATGCAATATTTCTTTATATTTGTATTTTATAGACTATATCTACATAGCTTTGAAAGCTCCTTGTCACAAGAAAGTCTTATATGTCAAATTAATTTGTTTATTTGTATTGTGTTTTACATTTTACAGTCATTTTGTCTGTTCATAACAAGTACAAACTTGTATTTAATTGAGCCCATAGTAGGAAAGAGACTTAAAAAAGCCGGTCTCAAGTCATATGTGCCAATAAAAGCTCCCAGACTAAAGAGACACCATCGTTTAGCACGACTACAATTTGGTCGAGTACATCAAAATTGGAATGATAACCACTGGAGTCAAATTCTCTTTACGGACGAGAGCCGTTTCTGTGTAAATTACATCGACGGTAGAGAAAGATTGTATCAACGCCAAGGAGAACGAAATGCCCCTTTCAATTTTACTACGACCGTACCTTTTGGTGGAGGTTCAATTATGGTGTGAGGCGGTATATGTTTGGGAGCAATAACAGAGTTAGTGGTGATTGATGATGGAGCATTAACAGCAGATAAGTATATCAGAGATATTCTCCAAGACCATGTGGTACCTTTTTCACCATATATTGGCGAAAATTTTATTTTAATGCAGGATAATGCGAGCCCACACGTCGCAGACTGTGTAAGATATTTCTTTATTACAAGTGGGTATAACAACGATGAATTGGCCAGCTTGTTCCCCAGATCTGAACCCGATAGAGGATATGTGGGACATGCTAGGCAGAAAACTTAGGGCACGGGTTCCTGCTATTCAAAACAGAGAGGAAGTCACAATTGCTTTGATTGAGGAATGGGAGAGACTGCCCAACAACTGATCGATAGCGGTATCAGAAGTATGAGAAGACGAATAACTGCAGTTGTAAGGGCTCGTAGGGGAAACACACGCTATTAAAGCCAAAAAAATGCATAAAAAACCAATTTAAGTTCAAACTGTACAATAAAGTTAATGCGTTTACAATCCGTATTTTGTTGAGTCTGACATCTTTGTGTTTTATTTCTTCTTAAACAGGTTTTATATTGTACTACCATTGTAAAATAAATTTAAAATACTTCACCAACATTCGTATTATGATATTATCTAAACAGTATATAGACTAGAGAGAAAATACTCAGATTTTATGGTTGTTCCTTTAAATATGCTGGTGAAACTAAGAAGAAAATGAGCATTTATTGATGAATAACATGGCTAGTTGTTAACGTACCTAACTTTTTTATTATTTAACAAAAGCAAATGAATCAAAAAAGAAAATGTTAAGAAAGCCTGAGACTATAATTAAGCTTTAATTTCAATATTTTATATATGCTAGAATATTCCACAGGGTGATTCGAACTTTAAGGAAAAAACACAGTATGATTGTTACACCCGGTATAAAATGACATTGACCTGTCTAGCAACAATATTATTTCATTGATATTCTTAAATAATATACCTATAACATACTAAAAAAATCACTAAAATCGGACAACAGGTTAAGGAAATTCGAGTCATCTAACATGTCCCATTTTTAAGGTGTTCCGTTAATTTTGCCGGTGAGTGTATTAATTTTTTAAGTTCGTAAAAGCAATTCGATTTGAGTCTTTTCAATTGAAATTTGAAATTATTGAAATCCATCATTTTTCGTCCGCGTTGGCTTAAAACGTAATGAGCAACTCACTATCCATGTTAAGAGAACAAGGGTAATTGAGGAGAATTTTTTCTTTTCGTATAGTTTTAGGTAGCTATCAATAGAATTTTGCATAATTTCCAAATAAAAACCAATAAATTACTTTTGCATTTAATACATCTATTTTAGATTTATTCTATCAAATTACCAAATCTTAGCGGTTTACAAGGGGTCAATGGTCTATACCTGCCACGGGGTGCAGGTAGGCCAGTGATGAGTTTACCAATCTCTTGGGGTCTTTGAAAATCCCTACTCTTATGGCGGTAATGAGTTTGTGCTATGTACGACTGTATTTATGGTAATTAGTGACGAGTTGACGTGTACCCTTATGTAGCAGCGTAACACGGGGATTAGCTTACGAGACGAACCGACTTTAACTGGTTTCCAATAACTCTAAAACCGAGTTTGTTTCTGCGACTTCTCTTTGTGCGACCTCCTTTGGTCGCAGGTGTATTGCAATTTTTTTTAGCACGATATTATGTTAAAAATATTTGGTATATTTGGTAAACATTTTAGGATACATTAATAAAACTATATACTTTTATTTCCCCCGGATATTTTGACATTTTTTTATATTTTTTGTTGCGCAGATTCGATTTTTAGAGGTTAGAAGACTAAAAGCCCATCAGATGATTTTTTATTTGCAATATAATCGTTTAAGTAATTGTATCTCCTAAATTATTAGATACATTTCTTTTTTTTGAAAATTGTCCCTTTTAAGAAAATAAACACAACGACCTCTGATAAACTTAGATCTGATTCTTAGAACCGAAGTTATAAAAAATTTCGTAAAAAGCAATTGCAAATAGATATTTGATGGGGTTTTTTCAAGTATATATCAAGTTTAATAAGTGCAATTAACTTTTTAAGCCCGCTCATTTTAAAGACAATTATTTCAGCTTTAAAACAAACTTTGTAAAACGGCTTTATCTTTATTAACAAAAAAGTTAAAACTATTCAACATTAAAAATTTAACTAAAAACAAAACACGACAAAACAAAAACAACAAAAAAACAAAACATAACAAAATTAAAATTAACTTTAAAAATATAGCTAATTTAAGTTGCATAGAAGCAATCTAAGCAAATAGTTTAGGATTTCGTAAATGTTAATTTTTGAACAAGACATGGAACTTTTAATAATGCGCTCTGAGGTAGACGGTCAGTTTGCGACAAATGCGGGCGCACATAAACCGATTGCGTAAATAAATTTTCAATATCTCGGCAAAAAATTACCATATAAAAATTTACAAAACTTTTTAGGTGAAAATTTTCGCTTTAAATTGTTCTAGGAGTTGTCAAATTGATTCGAACAAGTACATACCGCTCTCTGAATCAGTGTAAAAATTTGTTGTTAATCACAGTAAATACCAGTTTGTAATAGTATTTTACCATTAACAAGTGATTAGTAATTGTTGCGTAGAGTTTTTAACGTCAAGAGCTGTAACATTATTGAGTAAAATATTATTTAATAATACTTTTCTAACCAAAACATTCAGCTGTGTTGACATTTTTTACCATATTTGTCATAAGTCAGTCCTATCAAGAACTGGCTCAGCGAAGTTTTAGACAAGCAACTAGTAATACCTTATACAGTTAAAACCTTAATACAATAAAACCAAAATTAGTTACTTTTGACTACATGAGTAACAACTGAGATGGGCACATGATATCAAGATATCAAGAAGCACGTGGGCTCTATGTGGATGACTGTAGCGACAGACAGAGAAGAATGGAAATGGATTTCGGAGTCTTATGTCCAAAGATGAACCAAAGAAGGCTAATTAGATAGAGATAGATGTTATTACCGTGTTGCGTGTTTACCTATTTCTACTTGTATGCTATTTATTAGTGTTGTTCTGTAAGCTCCAAATATAGTCCTTAGAGATGTGTTATGTAACGTATCCAAAAGTTTTAACGTTGTTTTTCTGGCAGATGCACGTGTAACGAATTAAGGATCTGTATAACATGAGTAGTGCTTTACCATCGGCACCTCGAGTTGGGTGAGCTAGGTACTTTGATAAGTTAAGTTCATTTCGACATAAAAGAAGTAACTGTTGGATACGGCTTTTCCAATGTAACTATTGATCAAACATTACTCCTAGAAATTTTATTTCGTTTGTATAGAAACGATTTTGGTTTTTAAGCATTAGATTCGGTTTATTCCCGATATGTCTTTATGAAAATATTATACATTTTGGTTTATAAGACCAAAACATAAAACCGTTACTTAGGGACCAAGTTGCTAGATTATTTAGGTGTTTTTGTAATATTGACGCCATACGATTAACGTGCTTTATTGCTAATAAAAATAGAGTAGGACTGATATTCGAACCTTGTGGGATTTCGTTTTGTTGTTTATTAAGATAGTATATAGCACCAATCCCTAGGAGTTGAAATGTTCTTTAAGTTCAAAAATTGTTTATGTAGACCAAAATATTATTTCCTTGATATCTAAATTTTTTTAGAAGATTCAATAAACGGTGTTTCGAGACTGTATCAAATGCTTTAGTTATGTCAAATTAAATTGTCATACATTTTTGACTATTTTTTCTATAGCTTTACATGAAGTACGAGGCGTGTTTTTTAAGTAAGTACCGTTTTAATTAAAAAAAGACGTGCAAAGATATGGCAATAATTTTATTTCTACTTACTGTACTTACTTACTGTACCTTAATCTACTTTTCTACATAATTTCCGTGAATATTGAGGCAGTTGTCATAACGTGGCACCAGTTTTTGAATACCCCCCTGATAAAATTCAGCCGCCTGACTTGTTAACCAATGCATCACAAATGTTTTGACTTCGTTATCGTCTTGAAGACGCTGACCGCCCAGGTGTTTCTTCAAGTGCAGGAACAAATGGTAGTTGCTGGACGCCAGATCAGGGCTGTATGGAGGATGATCTAGAGTTTCCCATTTAAATGATTTGATGAGATCTTTGGTCTAATTAGCCACATGTAGACGGGCATTGTCATGCAACAAAACGATATCCTTACTCAACTTGCCACGTGTTTTGTTCTGGATTGTACGACGCAGATTTTTCAATGTCTGACAATAAGACGCTGCATTGATTGTCTCATTACGAGGCAGAAACTCCAATAGCAATACTTCTTTTCTGTCCCAACAAACTGTGCACATGATTTTCCGGACAGAAATTGTTTGCTTAAAATTCACTCTTTTGGGTGATGATGAATGTCGCCATTCCATGGATTGTTGTTTTGATTCTGGTGTAACGTAGGCCACCCACGTTTCGTCACTAGTAACAATTTGGTCTAACAAATCTTCACCATCACTGTGGTACCGCTCAAGGAAAATCAATGCACTGCCTAAACGTTGGGTTTTGTGCAAATCCGTCAACATTTTTGGAACCCAACGTGAACACACTTTCCGATAATTCAAGTTTTTGGTAACAATGCGTACACTACAAGAATACTGAGAAAAGCAGTCGGACAATGACGAAATTGTATAGCGTCTGTTTTCTCTCACCTTCAGTAAACAAGTATACAATGAAGAATCAGACTGTAATGGCGTCAGCGCTTAGACAAGAGATGTAGGTAACCAGTGCTCATACGCAAAATGCCGACCGTAGCGCTGCGGCGGCAGAATCGCAAAACGGTACTTACTTAAAAAAACATGCCTCGTATATATTAATGATATATGACTATGTGATTCTGGTTGTAATTTATTTTTATTTGGTTTAATAATAAAAGGAACAATGGCAATTATCCAGATTTTTGGAAAAAATTGTAGTGACAAAATAATATTAAAAATTTGAAGTTTTTAATAAATTGTTTACTAATAGCATCTTCGTCATGTTTGGAGTTACCGTTTCATCTGTTGTTTATATTCGATTTTATTTTTTCATATTACCATCTTTGCCCATCCGGATAATATATGGAGATTTATCTGGACGTCTTCCCGTATGTCCATATTAAGTTTTTATTAATTTAACACTTACATTTTTGTTAAAAGTTAACTGACTGTGATAATATCGTATATAATCAACAAGAATAATCATAAAAATAAGATATATATTTCAAAAATGGCAGCTTTCACGTAGCATTCTCTATCTTTGTACAGAATATCCAAATCACAATTTGCTTTGACACACCAATTTACCTTACATTCCAAAGGATTTTAATCTCTTGGAAATGTTATTTACACGGCCATGTACTCGGAACCCTTGTAGACTCTTTGATCTTCACACACACGCATATTTAACACTCTGTAATTTTCCGGACTTTATTACGTTTTATTGTGGTCAAAAAATTCAGAAGGGCTAAAAGAGTTCCAGGGTTGGTTAAATATATTTTTTAACTCGTTGACCGGTAATTTTTTTTTATTTCAATAAGAAAAGTTGTGGAGATGCATAAAAACTTGTGTAACAATACAATTATATTTAAGTTTTATTTTGTTTGTGGCAGATGGTATATATAGTATGATGCAAATGTATGGAATAAATTTATTATTCCAGAAGCAGGCGACATTAAAAAAATCTTGAAACACGTTAACTTAATTTTTGAATGGCTATCAACTGCTATATATGTATTGAACATTACGTCATCAGTGTCGGCGTAATGACGTAATTGACGATTTTTTTAAATACAAACCGAGGTCACGCGATATATCATTTGAAAGGTCTCCTTATGCAACGATATATATTCATTTGAATATTTATTTCTACAGGGTTAACCAAAACTGTTGGTTTATTAATAAAATTACATTACAACAAATGTTTAAATTGACGACCTTCAGCAACAATACAATGTTAAAGATGGGCAATAAATTCTTTCATAACGTTTTCGATGACTTCAGGTGTTATTTGTGCAATTTTCCGGAAAAGCTAAACAGATTTTGAAGAAGTTAATGAAAATGTAGCTACAACATCTGGACTTTCTGACGAGGACATCCTACAAGCAGTTCGTGTAGACGAAGAAGAATACAGTGACCCGGAAGTGGAAGGCAGAAAGCCAACGTCACTCTCAAATCAATATAAAGTAGCGGATTTTGCAGAACCCTCAACACGCACATAGAGAAAATTAAACAGATTGCGAATGAGCGGTATGCCTTATACAAGGCTCGAACACCACGAAAGCGACTAAAATCCAGGAAAAGATTCCTTGGAACAGTGCAGGATGAATCGGCTGAGTATCACCAAACATGGTAAAATGGGGAAAGATAGACCAAGATAATGTGAACTGTGACTATGGAGAAGCACAGAATTTGGAACATCTTCTTACATGCAGAAATTTATGGCTCGCGAACAAAGATGGAACCGACGTAGACCGATAATGGGCCGAAATTATATGAATGACATGAATGTCCGGACACGATAAAAAAAAGCAGGCATTGAATGCGGCAAAAGTACTGCATCGATTCTTCATCCACCAAGAAGACGATATGAGTGCTGTGGAAGATTCTATGTATCTTTAGGACATGGTCAGGTCAGTTCTGTGGAAAGGCAAAAGACCAAGGTGATAGACTTTTTTGGTAATGAAGGCTAAATATATTTTACAGTAGTGTATTATTTTGTTATTGTACAGTACAGATGTTTTAATTGTACAGTCATTTTTTTATACTGTTTTGCTTATTTCTTTAATAAATCTATGTGGTGTACAATACAGTGTTAATTCATTTATATTCGTTTTGATAAATTCGTTTATTAATATTACAGTACCGAATTTTGTCTCTCTCTGTATAACGATCTCTCCTTATAACGATGAAAATTCTCGGTCCCTTGCATGTCGTTATAGAGAGAGAGGACTGTATGTTGATGACTATGAAAGATTGAGAAGTTTCGTATGGGTGTCGTATTATTAGCTGTGTTAGGAAGATATGAATTCTACGGTTGATGCTTTGTAAATTTTAAATCGTAACATGCAACATTTTTTATTTGAACAATAGTAAACTAGTATATGAGGAATAACTTGTTAACTTTGTTTGTCACCCAGTTTGTACCAGTGGGCTCTGATGTTATAAAATCTATGACGTGTACCTCTAATTGTTTAAATGGTCCTTTTCCTATATTATATTACTTATTTTTTAAGTATTAAGGGTCGTTTGTGTTTTTTGAGTATTTAATATTTTTAGTTTTTTTAAAAACAAGTTGTTTTTATGCATCAAATTCATTCCATATATAAAATGTAACATTATCTTCCAATCTAATTCAATCCGTCGCATTTACCAAATATTTATTTAGGAATATTTTGACTCATGCGGTCGACAGGGAGAACAATATTTCCTTCCATTTAATTGTTTTATGAAGAAGCGACAAAAACCCGAACTCGTAAGAGTAAACAGTCCTACCCTGCTTTCCGCAGTCAGTCATCCCGTTGTTTGCTCACAGTTTAAAATGTGTCCCTTCTTGCCTCTATTCTCTATTCACTTTCTTTATGTGCGTGTTTGCCGGACAGCAAACAAAGTAAACCATTAGGAAAGTCATGTTTTCGGTGAATAAACAAAAAGGACCACACGAAAATATTCGCGCAATTTCAACAAAGAGCGGATATTAGGCGGGATAATAAGTGCGGATATGGGGTGTTTGTGAGGGACGTCCGCATAGTCAGGCATTGGATTTTTACCTAACTTATATCTAACATTTTAAAATTAGACACAGAAAAAAATATGCGCAAATACACTTTTTTACTCATATTCCAGGGTAATAAGCAAAATTCAACATTGAAATAGTCAGGTATTTGACGAGTTTTTCTATTAACTCACATATTACTACTATCCATTTAAAAGGCGATCGATCTATTTTCGTTCAAGATAATTACACTTAATTATCTTAATCCCTATCTAATTATACTTAAACATTATTATTTAAGATATTTCGCCAGTCTTTGGCTCGCTTTAAAAGTTTGTTTACGTACTGGCATGGCATTATTTTGTTTTGTTTTTTAATCACACATTAATATTATCAATTGGAGGTAAGTTTTTTAATAACAAATCAAATTTGGGTGTTTTGCATTATTTGCTAGTCATTACTTGACTTACGTATTATATTACTTACTTATTATTTATGATGGAAATGAGCTGGAGAGCAAAGGTATCATGACGGTGGACAGCTTGGAGAGAGTCATTGAAGAAGCGATGGAAGGAAGCAAGATTGGTTGTCAAGATGTCAACAGGATGTCATATTGGTGGAATGCGGACATCGAGGTACTAAGAAATGTATATATAGCAATGAGAAGAAGGTTAACAAGAGCAAGAAGCAGAACAGGAATCAACCCTGAGGTCATCGGGGAGATCGAGGAAGAGTACCGCGCAAGAAAGAGGGAGCTGCACAGAATATTCGTACAAATATTCGTACAGAAAAAAGGAGGCACTGGAAATGCTGTGTGAAAATCTGGATAAGGACATCTGGGGTCAGGAATACAAGATCCTTATGAAGAAGTGCCATGCGTATCCTCCTAACGAAATGTCTATGGACAAGAAGCTTGAGGTAACAAGAGAGCTCTTTCCGGACGGCAGATGTCATGGTGTATGTTGGGATGCAGGAACTGAGTGGGCTGTACCCTTTACCATGGATGAACTTATCCAGGCATTGGGTTCACTGAAGACTCGTAGGTCCCTCGGACTGGATCATATACCACCTGAGGCGGTGTAGGGTCTAGGACGGGTGGAGCCTGCGTGGCTTCTGGAACACATGAATAACACATGAATGCACTGCTGAAAGCACAAACCTTTCTTGAGCCTTGGAGGACAACGAGGTTAATATTTCTTCCCAAAGCTAGGAAGAAGTGTAGATGCGGCGAGTACGCATAGATGACATGATTAAGAGATCAGGTGGTTTATCTTGGAGGCAATTTGGTTTTTGTAAAGGGAAAAGCACGATTGATGCAATCATGAGTGTACTCGATGCATTGCGCAACAGAGGGGATAAACATCGCTGGGCGGCCCTGCTGTTGTTTGATGTTAAGAATGCATTTAATAAGCTACAGTAAAACGAGGTAATGAAGGCAATGGAGGAAAGAGAATGTCGTGATTACCTGATGAATGTGGTGGCGGAGCATCTATCCGAGAGAACGATTATCGTGGAAAAGGGCACGATCGTGGACGTGACGGCTGGGGTATCTAAGGGATCTGTCTTGGGCCCGACGCTATGGAATCTGGCATATGACGGGGTTATGTACTGTGAATACGGAGAGGGTACAACCCCCTTCGCATTCGCGGATGACCTCGCTGTACTGGTAGTGGCCCGGGATGAGCCAGATCTCAAATATCGGGTTCGGAAGGCAGGTGGCGTCGTAAAGAAATGGATGACGCAGCATGGACTAAAACTTGCAACAGAGAAAATCGAAGCCATCATTCTGAAAGGGACAAGGAACAGACAAAGAATTGTAATAAAATGTGCGGGAACACGTCTAGCACTCAAAAAACAAGTAAAGTATCCAGGAGTGACATTGCACCAAAATGGAAAATGGGGGGGGGACACGTGCGGGAGGTGGTCCGGAAGGCTACGAATAGTGCAGCTGCGTTGGAAAGGGTGATGCCGAACATTGGAGGACCCAAATCCGAAAGGAGGAGAGTCTTTTACAACGTTGTACAGTCGATCGTCCTCTACGCGGCACCAGTCTAGAGCAAGCTGGTAGAGATAACGGCCTATAGGAGTCTCATGATACGAGTGGACAGAACAAGTCTATTGCGTGTGGCATGCGCCTACAGGACTGTGTCTGTGGCAGCCTTATGGACCATCACTGGCTGTATTCCGTTACGTTTTTTGGCGGTGGAAAAAAAAGAGCTTTATGAGAGAAGAGGCCCAAACCTTACTGTGGCCCAAACCTTGACGGATGAGATTCCAACGCCTGCTGATGGTATAATTATTTTTCCTTCAAAAACTGCAAATGATAATGTAACAGATTGCAATTCAAGAGACAAGGGTGTGTATAGAAGAGTAAATTTTGATGACGATGAAGTACATCTTATCACATTAGGTAAACAAGAAACAAAACCAAAACCTAATTGCAGAACTTGAGACAGATGATCAAGATCAGGCATCGTGCAGGTCGGATTCCGATGGCGATGACATATCTCTTGTCACACTACGCAATCCAGCAATAAACCAGTCGATTATTCTCACAAAACTAGGATCTGCACAATGGCTTGTAGGTGATTTGTATTAGCATCCTAAATATGTATACTATAGACCAGCAATCAGACCTAAACAAAATCTCACACCATTATAGGCTATTTTTTAACGACGACCTAATAATAACATCAATATAATAACAACATATAGAAATACATAAGCGGCACAAAAAAACTTGACTAGTGACATTACAGCTAATGAAGTTAGGTCTTTTGTGGGTGTGCTTATTTTGAGTGGCTACTTGGTGTTAACAAAAAGACATATGTATTGGGAAAATCGTGATAACAAACACAATAAAAAAACACGTTGGAGCTCTATCGAGAAATAGATTTTTCTTTGTAATTAAAGTTCTTTATGTATGTTAATAATTGTCTTCGTGTATCTGATTAGTTTGGACAAAACAGACAACTTAACTAAAATATGGCCATTTTTGATGCATTGAATACAATTTTTTTAAATCACGCTTCTTTTGAACAAGAACATAGCATAGATGAAGCTATGGTACCATATTTTGGAAGGCACCCTACGAAACAAAGCCATTTACTGAGGTTATAAGCTGTCGTGGATATAACTGTCGGGCTTATATTTAGTTTTTGACTTTTTGTTTTCACTGTGATTTGTTTTTTATTGTTGGTGCTGACAATCAACACAACGTTAACACCATAGTACCAACAGCAGAACAAACTTTTAAATCTTTATCTTATACTGTGATTTATACGTCACCATGCAATGGGGGATCCAATCAATTGCGTTTACGATTACTCCACTTATTTTTTTTTTGGTTTCCTCCTATTTAAGGCTAGAACAACAGAATAATTTTTTTATCTGTTGTACAACTTTCGTAACAAATAAGTCACTTTTGGAGAGTCGCTTAACTTTTTGCGTAAAGTTTTCTCATGAAATCGACCTACGTATAAAAGCAGCGTAATTTAGTTTGTCAATTTATGTGTTGGGAAAGCTCAAGTTTTGCATTATATTTACCGATCACCAAATTTGCAGCCAATTTTTTTAGATCAACAAAATTTTCAAAATAATTAAAAATTTTTTAAAATAATAAACTTGTTGCATGAAAGGGCCTTTTTTTAACTTACAGATAAATATTGCCCCATCCAACAAATAGTTATGTGAAGGATAGACATTTTAATATCGCATTTGACTATAAAATTTGTGGGGGCAGCAATAAATTAAATTCAAAAATAAAACATGTTAAATGACTCTTCCCAGGTTTTTCCATAACACTAAAATATTAGAGGAGAAGGTGGGAATACGGCCCCCTAATTTGTTTTTCGACTAGAGATTATAAACAATCAACATTTTTAAATTTTAATTTTCATCCACATAACTATTAGTTTAATACTAATACAATATTATTGAAAAAAATAAAAAAAATCAAGATCTAATATATAAAAAAATTATTCTTGTCAGTATCTAGAAAACTGTAAAAAACAAAAACGTCACTCTAATATGGCCCCCCAGGGGGCCATATTAAATGAATACAAAAATCTATCGGCAGAAATCGCAAACATAATGTTCAGTTTCGGCACCGGCACATTCATTGTGTGCCCGCAAAAGACAGCTCTGACACTGTATCCAAGTCTCCCCTCTGCTATTACTTGAATAAGACTCCTCGCAAAAGATGCACATGGCGTCGTCGTTATCAGGAATTGAACCCTGTGAACTTAGTTCGGAATCTGTATCCTCTTCAATATTGGAAAGATCACTTTCTTCGGTGTCAGAATCTTCGACGGTAATACGTTTCCGAACTTCCCCTTGGGCTTTTTTGCAAATTCGACCTCGTCCTCGTCCCTTTCCGCGTCCACAACTCTGTTTACGGTCTTCAGTTTTCTTAAGAGATTGTTCTAATTCATATTTATAAGGCGATGATGTAATTACAGTGGCTTTTGTTGATTTTCTTCCTCGATTTGAGGTTTTTATTTTAGGCTTGGGTATTGGTGATATTTGATGGGGTAGTATAAGCGAAGGGTTTACAGCTGATGATGTTCCTGGTTTTGAATAGAAGACAGAAGATTTTATAGTTAACAGTCTTCCATGCTCGTTAGATGATTTGGGTTGAAGAGATACTAAATCTGATGTTGACGTGCTTGGAGCACATGACTTCAGTTGAATGGAGGATTCAGGAACAGTGCATGAAGTGGGTTGGAGCGACGATTCTACAGTTGATGTAGCAGTTTCGACAGACGACTTAGTTGGGTTCATCATCGAAGACGT
This sequence comes from Diabrotica balteata, assembly GCA_918026665.1. Taxonomy (NCBI): domain Eukaryota; kingdom Metazoa; phylum Arthropoda; class Insecta; order Coleoptera; family Chrysomelidae; genus Diabrotica; species Diabrotica balteata. The sequence goes on along the minus strand of OU898276.1, from coordinate 97,955,788 downwards.
TGTATTCGATGATATATTTTCCTCTTCCATTTGAAGCGATTGTGACTCTGCTAGAAAATCAGCATCCTTAAAAATTTGAGGATTGAAGGGATATATTCCAGTCGCTTTAAAACCATTTACTGCGATCTCAGCTGTTGCACATTTTAAGTAAGCTTTACCCAATAACTCAGCAATATCATGAGGCTTAAGCATTCTGTCAGAATGTAACAGAAATTTTCTTATTTCCTCACTATAATGAGATTTAAGTGCACCCATAAATGTTTTGTCAAGCGGTTGCAGCTTGTGCGTAGTATGAGGAGGCAAGCTAATAATGGTGACATGCTTTTCACGAGCAACTTCTAGAATATCAACATTACGAGTGTGGCTGTAATGTCCATCAAGTATAAGAAGGACCGGAGAATCCTCTGTTGGATTGGTCTTTGATACAAAATGATTGAACCATTCAGAAAATAAATTGGTTTGTATCCAACCGGAAGGGTGTACTTTTCCGATTGCTCCTGGCGGAGCCCCTTTCATTAATACATCTGTAAAATTTTTTCTTGGAAAAATTAACATTGGTGCGATGAAAGTCCCTCCTGCGCTCATTGCGCACACCAACGTCACTAAAGATCCGCGTTCTGCTGCAGTTAACGCCCCTATTTGCCTTTTACCTTTTCGTCCTATTACTTGCGGTACTTTTGATTGCACGATTGTGAGTCCAGTTTCATCTACGTTATAGACACGGTCGGGAGAATAATTTTTTCTTGCATATTCAACTTCTAACAGATGAAAAAACTCCTTAACAGCAGGGCGATTGAATCCTTGCACTCGAGCGTAAGATGTTCCCATTGGTTTTCTGAGAGATAATTGCTTTTTATGTCTATTTAAGAAATGGTCGAGCCATGCTCTACCTGCTCTTTCATTTTGAAATGCATTCTGGATGTTATTTCTGACTGCTAATTGATAAGCCATTCGCCTAACATCCAAGCGTGTAAGTCCATAAAAGGTGCGCTCCATTTGCAAAAGATAATCAACTAATTGTTTCTCCAGAGATAAAGGTAAAATAGTTTTTCTACCTAACGGTTTTCGTACTAACATATCCAATGATAACTCAGGATCATGAACTAGCCTTCTTAACGTAGTTCTTGGTACAGCAAATGTTTTGACTGCTTTCTTAAAACCCATATGCTTATTACGAACAGCCTCTATTGCCTTTTTCATGTCGTTAGGACTCCACAATTTCCTCTTTTTTTTCTCAGATTTAGGAGAAAGGTTAGTACGAGGCATCTGGAAATAATAAAATGCAAACATGTAATATGGCCCCCTCAATGTGTATGTAATATGAACCCGGGTCCATAATGCATACACATTCAGGGGGCCATATTAAATAAATAGTTACATTATAAACAAAATATCAAAAACAAGTTATATCTATTGCAAAATGTTCATAGCTACCTTTAAAAGTCGATATGCAACGGTTTTTCTACACACTAATCAGAGAAAGATAATGTTTATAACTGGTTTCTTGGAAAAAACAACATAAACACAAGAGCAGCAAAAAGTTTTGTTAAGCACGTGAATGAAGCGAGCTGTTTAAGTCGACTAAAGGCTAAGCGCGGTAGTTCTCGGGTCCTGACAAGTTTCGTTAGATAAAGATAGATGTAGTATCAAGTGTAAATCAACATTCGCATTGGCGGAAGTAACAAATTCACTCGGGGGCCGATTTACCAGCATGGGCCATATTCCCACCTTCTCCTCTATTAATAGGTTAGTTCAAACATCTTCAACTTCAAAAAGTTTAGTAATGTCTTCATTTAGCAATTCATCTTTAAAATTATCTTTATTTTGATCTCTTGCTAAGCTGTTGAAACTTTTTAGCCAATTCCTCTGGATAAAATAGTAACTAAACTTTCTCTTTCATACATAACAAGTTATGTTGCATATCAGGTTCTTCTATTGAATTAATTATAGAAATTGGATCTTGTAGTCGACTTCCTAAAAATAGCATTACTTTATATTAGCTTTTATTATCAGAATCTCCTTCTAGAACCCATTTCAATTATCTCCATTTAAACTTCTTATCACGAAAACACTATTATTTATTCCTACATGCTTGGTACCTAGAAAAACATAATATCAAAGAAATATCACGAAATATAAGAATTTAAAATCAATGTTCCATATATTATATAGAAGATTTATTGAAAGTTTTGAAAATATCCTACTACACTTTGGATATTTTGCATACTTACTCTGAGTCTTTTTTATATATGATTGAATGTATTTTATAATTATTAAAAGATTCTGACAACATAGGCACTATGTGCATATTTTTTATTTTGGAAAACGATACTACTATTATGGAATCAATAGCACTAATATCTCTTGAAAAAGGCTAATTAGTCCATTTTTTGATTATCAAGATTATGAAACATATTGAATCCCTAAACTAAGTAAATTAAAATATGTATACGCCTACTTTTGTAATCATATAATTAAGTTTATAAACATCAAACATCATACTGATCATACTCTCCGATTTCATTAAATCTTCTAATATTCATGTCTCTAACCTACACTAAATAACTATCTTTAGGTTACATTTTTTATTTCGAGATAACCTACAACATAAGAATGAACTACAATAAACACAATTTCTTTTCCAGATAACTTTTGATTATTTGGCAAATAAATATTTTATATTTTATGTCAGATAATTTTTATTTATTTTATCTGTTAGTTTATCTGCTCAGATTTATTTCCTAGGTGATTTCAGGTAAAATTTTAAACCTAAAAACTGACATAAAACTTAAAAATTATTTATTAATTATATTAATGTGCAACCAATATTTTTTATATTATTAATTTAACGTTGTGTTTTAAAAACCAAATATGATTGACTCATGAGTTGAAAAGTCAGTAGTTCAGATTTCTTTGTTCAGTTGGCGTAAGGATTTTAAATCTAAACTAACATAAAGCTTTTAATTATTTCGTAATAAATTATATCTTAAATATATTATTAAAATTATTTATTAATTATATTAATATGTAATTACTAAAGTATTGTTAATTAAATGTATTATTTTAAGAACAAAATATGATTGAAATGTAAAATGGTGGTAGTTCAGACTTGTCATCATAGCCTTTTATATAGATAGATTCTATTTTAACATCGAAATTTTTCAAATTATTTAAGATATTAGAAAACATTAAAATTGCCAATAGAAAGTTCCAAAGTAGTGAGACAGAAAAATGAACAGAAGCCGTTATTTTTAGAAATGACACATATGCAGAATAATAAAAAACGTATAAATAGAAAATCACTAGAAAATAATTGACATAAGATCATAAACGCATTTTCTATCGACATCCCAATATTACAAAAATTTATATATGCCTGAGATAAATTGACTGGACTAATTTATTTTTCATCCACAATCAAAATGAATAATAAAAACTATTGTTACTGGTTTTGATTTTCATATAAAAGAACTGTATACTATTCATATGCAATTTTTTTTTAAATTTTAATATGTGTGTGACCGTGCGTCTTAAGAAGTCAAACTTTTTGATAAGCTCTTGACCAGTAAGTAAAAAAAACTAATAATTATAACTACGTAATTTTATTTATTTATTGTAAACAGATGTGTTGAAAGAATTGAATATCAATGGAAAAGCTTGACAACATTAAGTCAGAGTTGTCGTTATCTTATGTAATTGTCTTAAATAACAATTAAATGTGACACTAAACGTTTGGTAGTGAGTTTTTTAATAAATCTTTAGTTTATATAGAACTATAAACTGTAAGCTCTAAACGTAATAAAAACATTAAAAGTACTAGCAAATTCTCTAATAATTGCCTCTTATATCTGTAGATATGCATAATTGCACAGCCAAGTGCCTTATTAGTTGAGATATTCGATAGTATCCTCTTTTCGTAATACTTTATAAAATTGTAAAATGAAACGACCTACTTTGATTTTATACTTACTTAATACTTGACTTACGGATCCAGAATTATAGTCGTTATCATTTATTTTATTTTATATATATATATATATATATTATATATATATATATATATATATATATTTATATATATATATATATATATATATATATATATATATATATATATATATATATATATATATATATATATATTGCTATGCTATGTAAAATCGAAACTATATTGGTTTGCTTAATATATGTCAAAGTACAAAATATAATAATTCAAATAATTCGACTAATAAACTAAAAAAGATATTTCGAAGAAATGAAAGTCCATTATCCTGGATTACCTGTAGTAAACAAAATTTTAAAGATATGCATAAATTATTTTCTTTATAAAGTGACGTGAGTGAAATTAGTGAAACCATGAACAATGCGAGCGGGTTTTCCAAATGGACTTGTACAGTGAATAAGACAATACAATAGAATATTTGAAAATATATTTATCCGTTAGTTCTTGAGAATTTGTAGAAACCGATTAGCTTATTAATAGTTTTTGGAAAATTTATAATTGTAGGCAAAAATTGTTGTTTGTTATCTGAATGAAGAGATGGGGATACGTATGACCAGCTTTGATTGGAGGAGATTGAAAAAAGTGTGATGGTTTGTAAGAATAAGAGTTAGTTAGATTTTTGAGGGAAAAAAGATAATCAGTTGGTTTCCAAGGGTACAAGTCGAACATTCGTTGTTCTCTGGCGGTTCCCCAGAGGTAGGAAGCAGCAGAAGTGAATGTTTGTGAGTTTCGTGTAGTTAGTGTATCTGACAGAAGCTGATCCAGTAAAATATTGTAAGTTATATTTTTCTACTTATATTCCAAGAGTCACTGTTCAGGCCAGAACGAGAGATTCAGTTTATCGAGAGGAGAAGAGGCGAGCATAATTTGAACGATACGTGCATTTAAAGGAGATCATTAAAGACGATAGGCTCACAACAATTTGTTGTAGGATTGCTGATTACCTAGGGGACTGCTAAGATTAGATAGTGTAGGCTACAAGGAACAAGGATTTGAACAACTCATCAGAGAGATAGTTTTACTATTCATCAGTTTTTCTTTAATTAACAATACAATTTTACAATTGCTTTAGAAAGATAGGAATATTTTGATCAGGAGATATAGAACAACAATATTGATTTGAAATTTTAATTTATATTGTATATACCAATAATTTCTAACGGTTCACGTACGTAAACCAAAATTTTGATAATCATTATATGATTATTTTTTTAGCGGGTAGCGGGTAGGAACTCTTTAAATTCTTAAAGATAGTCCTATCAGGGAAAATGAGTCAATCAGGCAGACACGGCGGAGAAGCGGAGCTTCGGTACGGTGTGGATGGCGGAAATGGCAACCCTCGATTTTAGGGTTGATATAGAATCAAAACAGTAGCGTCTGATCTAGAATGGACGGCTACGAACAGCGTCTGACCCAGAATGGGCGGCTGATATAAAACTCACCAACCCGTCTAGCCAGCGTGGTGTTTCAAGGCTACTTATCCTTCCAAATACAGAAATGGCGAATACTAAAACGAAACGGAATGGTCCCCAGGTGGGTGGAGTATGTTATGCCAAATCCCACGCCCAGAAAAGGGTCTGCCTCGTGGAATATGGGGGAGGCAAGAATTCGCTTAGTACACACAGAATGCACATCGGAACATATAACATCAGAACGATGAGGACAGAAGATAACTAGAAGAGTTGCAAGAAGAACTTAAGACCATCAAATGGGACATAGTAGGCCTATGCGAGACAAGGCTTAAAGGCGAAGAATCGACTCTACTAAAATCAGGGCACACTTTGTACCAATACAATTCAGGAAATAACCAAGGTATAGGAGGCGTAGGCTTTTTAGTACATAAGAGAATTGAAAACATGGTAACCAAATTCCAAGCGATTTTTAACAGAGTTATCTATATGGTAATAAAACTAAATCGTAGATACAGCATTCAAATAATCCACTGTGATGCACCAACTTCTTCTGCAGATGATGAAGAGGTAGAACAACTTTATGAAGACATTACAAGAGCCAGAAACCTAGAGAAAATATATTACGTAATAATTACGGGAGATTTCAACGCTAAAATAGGAAAGAACGAAAATAACAACGACAACGAATATATTGGAAATTTTGGACTGGGAAGTAGAAATCACAGGGGAGATATGCTCGTAAATTTCCTCAGCAAAGAAAAACTATTCTGCTTAAATACCTTCTACAAGAAAAAGATGCAGAGAAAATGGACGTGGTTAAGCCCAGATGGCAAAGTAAAAAATGAAATTGACTTTATACTCTCTAACTTCAAAAACATTGCTAAAGATCTTACTGTACTAAATTCTTTCAACACTGGTAGTGATCATCGATTAGTTAGGACGCGAATAGAAATAAATACGAAATTAGATAGAAGAAAATTATTAACACAGGATAAATTGCCAAACATAGAAGCACTCGAAATGAATCAAGAGGAATATCAAAGTGAACTAAAAAAGAAACTAGGACCTCTACCAGTATTCAACACGAAAGATATAAATGAAATAACACAAAAATTAACGAATGACATAACATCAACTGCAAAAAAGATCTGTGATAAAAATAAAAATCCCAGAAAAACGAAACTGAAACAAACAACACTTAATTTAATGGAAGAAAGAAGAAGAACATCGAAAGAATTACCAGAGTATAAAGCTATCAACAATAAAGTTAAAAAGAGCATAAGGTCAGACTTGCGGGCTTATAAAACAAAACAAATATTGCAAACCATCGAAAACAATAGAAACATGAGAGTATTGAAATCAAATTTAACTAAAGGAAAATCAAAGATAACTAAAATCAAAAATCAACAGGGGAATACGGTGACCGAAAAAACTCAAATAATCAAGGAAATACAAACGTTCTATAAGAATCTTTATACATCTACTATACAGAACCCCGAAACAGACCACAGAACAATTCTAAACGTCGGCTCGGAAACCCTCCCTAAAATAACCTCTTCGGAAATTAGACATGCCTTACAGCAAATGAAAAACAAAAAAGCTCCTGGCGAGGATCGTATAACGTCTGAAATGTTAAAAATGGGCGGCAACATCGTTGTAGAAGTTGTGGAAGTCTTACTGAATAAGTGTCTAACAGAAAAAAGAATACCCAGCCTATGGGAAAACGCCGAAATAATACTTTTACACAAGAAAGGAGACACTACTAATATTGAAAACTACAGACCTATAAGTTTGTTGTCACACTTATACAAATTGTTAACAAGAATAATAACCAACCGCATAACACAAAAACTTGATTTATATCAACCGGTTGAACAGGCGGGATTTAGAAAAGGGTTTGGTGCTAATGATCACTTACAAACCATCAGAACACTAGTAGAAAAAACCACAGAATATAATGTACCTTTACATATGGCATTTATCGACTTTCACAAGGCTTTCGATAGTATTGAGACTTGGTCCTTTTTGTCAGCCCTGAAGGATGCTCGAATAGACTCACGGTACACTACACTCATTAAAAACATTTATGAACAGGCCACATTCCACATCAAAATCAATGAAGACGAAAAAACTGAAAAAATGCGCCTTGATAAAGGTATTAGACAAGGTGATACTATTTCACCAAAGCTTTTTACCTTAGCATTGGAAAATGTATTCAAACAGCTTGACTGGGAGGAAAAAGGTCTAAACATTGATGGTGTACGTTTGAGTCATTTGAGGTTTGCGGATGACATAGTATTATTTAGTACAGATATCAAGGAACTGGAGCAAATGTTGAAGGAATTAAACCAGCAGTCAAATAAAATAGGTCTCAAAATGAACCTTCAGAAAACAAAAATAATGAGTAATTTACAAACTAATCTTGTTATTGACAACGTCAGTCTTGAAAATGTAGACCACTATATATATCTTGGACATACCATTAAAATCGGCAAAGAAAATCAAATAGCCGAAATAAAAAGACGCATACAACTGTCTTGGGAGCTTTCGGCAAATTAAGCTTTATTTTGAAGAATAAAGATATACCAATGTGTCTAAAACGTAGAGTTTATGACAAATGTATCTTGCCTGTAACTACATATGGACTGGAGACCATGGCCTTCACAAAGAAAACCTTAGAGCAGCTCAGTACAACCCAAAGAGCAATGGAGAGGGCCATGCTAGGGATTAGTTTGAGAGACAGGATTCGAAATAACGTCATTCGTGAAAGAACAAAAATTACTGATGTCTCAGAACGTATTGCAAGGCTCAAGTGGCAATGGGTCGGACACGTTGCCCGAGATAATCCCGAAAAATGGACACAAAGATTAACAAACTGGAGACCAAGAGAGAACAGGCGAGGAGTAGGCAGACCGCAGAAGAGGTGGACAGACGATATCAAACAAGTCGCGGGCAAGCAGTGGATGAGAATTGCCAAAAGTAGAAATCGATGGAAGCAAATGGAAGAGGCCTATGTCCAGCAGTGAACGAACACAGGCTGAAGAAGAAGAAGAAGGATAAGAGCATTTTTTTATTAAAGATATTTGAGTGTGACTTTTATTTCAATATATTTTTATTTCAATATATAATATTGTATCATATATGTTTTTTATTATTCCGGTATTCTTTGCACCTTACCTATCATATGTAAAGCATAGATATTGAAGCACGAGTATAACCCTGAGATAAGAAAATTAAATAGTGTGATAGAATCTTAACTGCATCATTTAAATAAGTTTAATTGATTAATTAATTAGCTAATTAATTGCTTGGCGCACTTCAGACTTTTAATATCACATTTATATATATATATATATATATATATATATATATATATATATATATATATATCTATATATATATATATATATATATATATTCAAATAAAATATTGAAATATATTTATTGTCTTTTTATACCTTAAAAATTATAGAACAAAAGCCTATTTTCGTTCTATAAATTCCGTAATACTGTTCGTATATTAGGAGCATTGTTTACCAAACAACCGACTTGAAGTAGCTCGAAAGAACACAAAATCCCCAGTTCTAACTCACAGTTTATTCAGTTTGCTATTCGGCTCTGTCCACTTGTGTTTACGTTTTGTGTGTGTATGTGCATGTGTGTATTTAAAACTGTTTGCAAATGTGGTGACCGTACAGCATCATGGACAATGGAGAGAGCCTTTAATTGTACGGCTCGATGAATCGCATTCGAACTCGACCACATTTTCCACGATTTGGAGTCCGTCAGAAACAGAATGCGGCATAGGGCGTTGTTGTTAGTTGACCTAGACTTTTTCTCTTTGCATAAAATCAAATATATGGTTAGATGAAAAATGGTTTAACGGGTGCGATGAGTCCTGTTGATACTGCGTTTTTTTGACAGCTAACTATTACCTAAATTTTCTGAAGGGCCACTATATAATATATGTCTGTAATACTTTCATTGTCAAATATCTAGTTTTGATTATTTGTTATATGCACTAAAAAGTTTTTTTATGTCTCTGTGTAACAGTCATGCAGTTTTACTCGTTAAGAGTTACAAGGTTTTGAATAATGTTTCTTGAATAGTATTAAAAACTAAAAACTAATTTTATACTTGATTTTAAGAAAAATTACTGTATAGAGTGTGAAAAAAAACTGCGTAAGCAGAGTAATATTATCACTAGTTGGCGCTACAGTGGTTGGTGATCCCTCACCTGCCCCAAAACATTCTTCCATTCTTCCCTGTTCAGTGTCTGTCTTCTCGATTCCCTTGGTCCAATCTCCATTAAATTGTCCTGTGTATCGTCCAGATATATTAGTTTAGGTCATGTCTTTCTTCCAATTTTTGCGACTGGACTGTTAAGCTTGGTTATTTTAGCAATACCAGTTTTAAATATCCGCATAATGTGGCCCACCAATCTTAGCAAGTTTAATTTGATACGTTTCATGATATGTGCATCCCCAAACAGTTTATAGAGTTTAAAATTATATCGCCTTTTTCACATACGCTGTTCGTTAACTCCACCACCTATTATCCTCAATAATTCACTTTCTAAGATTCGTAGTAAGAATAAATCCCCAAAGCAAAAATGTGAAATTTTTTGGTTAACGAAACCAAAATTCAGATTTTTGCTTGAATCTGTGCCTTCTATAAATTGCAAATCTTGATCTAGGACGACTTGGTCATCCGCAAAGTTCAGGGAGAACAGTACGTCATTTCCTATGGGGATTCCCATTCCCTGGCAGTGGTTTTTCCAATTTTGGAGGGCTGCCTCAATATTATAATTATACAGTAGATTTTGTGTATATGTAGTATATTAATGTATGACCTTTATATTATCAAATAAAAAGGATTTCAATATTAATTTATGAAGCACACGTAAAAAGCAATTACGTATATTGCGTTATGTATTACTCGGCCAAATAGTTATCACTATTAACTTATGAATTCATACTTCTCTTATTATTTCATCCGTAATCATGCTAATCAAAAGAGAAATCAGTAAATTCCCCTATCTTATCTCATTGTCATCTTTAATTGAGTCAGTTAGTTATTCATCTAGTTTTACTTTTATTCTGTTCTTCTGGTAGACATTTTCGATTATTTTGATTATTTCTGGAGGTATCTCTCTTGAGTATAATAAGTGGATAACGTTCTTTAACTTGACTCTTTAAAATTCATTCTTAAGGCTAATGAGATATAAATATATTGGTTTGTTTTACTTTAATGATCTTTCTTGCACTTGTCTTATTATAAATATATCGTCGGTGTATGATCTTCCCAACCTTAAACCTTCTTTATCTTCTGCTTTTGTTTGTCTTTGTCTTTAATAAATAAATTCCTCTGTAATTCTCCGGGTCCGACATTTCTACCTTTTCGAAGGGCAGTATCGAAATACTTGTTCTCCATTCTTGTGATATTCTGCTTTATTATATTATTTTTCTGATTAGTTTTAACAGTTACTTATTACACCCATAGTCCTATATTCTTCACATTTTTGAGATTTTTTTGTATTGAAACAAATATTGAACTCATCCAGCCTTGTAGAATGACTTTGTAATGATGTGGTATGAGCTGTAGACCTTGTCAAATAAATTTAAGTATAAGCAGTAGATCATTTTAAATTTCAAATGTCCTTACAGGCACGTCTGTGGAGCTCTTGTTGCTTTAGTGGATTATTTCTATCAAGGATGTTTGACATAACCTTTTATGTAACTGACAATAAGTTAATAGGATTGACAATAAAATTTACTAAAAATTCATTATTATTTCGATACCTTAATTCTATAACTAGGTAACTCCATATTAACTTATTTTACAGAATCAACAAAAATGATGCGCTAACCTTTTTGGGAATACTGAAACCCACACAACAGTTAAATAAAAATGTCAAATATTGTAATCATACATTTTATTATCAAATTAAGAGTAATATTGACAATTATTACAAATAGTAGTTACATTTTGTTAAAAAATAAAATTAGATTATGTAACATATCTACTTTTGGTTTTAAAGAGATATCTACTTTTTGGTTCTATATAAGAGATATCTATAATTGACACAGTTAAGTTATCCACTTATAGAACTAATAAGTCGATAAGAAAAATTAAATAAAAACAAACAAAGTAACATGAAAACCCTAAATAAAACAAGAAACACATAAAATTTGGATTTTGACAGAAACTAAAAAACTACCTATATCTATTCATCATCGTTACCACTTGCATAATCTTCATCTATACAATTTCCATGTGGCAAACTTCATAAAAAAATTTATAGTCTACGCTAATTGCTGGTGGGTTTGATGTAAATAATGACATTAAGTCATTGTATTTTGCATTGGAAATTGGTTTTCTCGAAGGGTATAACTTTTCTACATTTGATTGAATATTATACCTGGTTCGTTTGTTGCAGTCTAATACTTTAAAATTTTCGTTAAATTTTTCTTTACATAAAATTACATTGTACCTATCTTTTTTAAATCGAAGCCAACTAATTTTTTGCCAGTTAATATTATTTTCATTATTTTTTTGCTTAATTAAAAGGGATTTTTGAGTTCTTTTCTCGTTTGACGATTTGTCAACCTCAAATTTCTTTCGCATTACTAATGTTTCTTTAGTAAACTGTTTCCAGTTGAAGAAACTATTATGGTCCATGTCATGAACCACATACGGTTTATCACCTGTTCGTCTAACATTTCTTGCTATAGTTTTGTAGTATTCTGGCCATGAAATTTTTCCACTCTTTTAATTTCGTGACTTATTGCAGCGTAAATCCTACCCCTAGATATTTTATATCAATGATCTTAATGTGTTTAATATCTTGAACTGCTTTTAAACAGATTTTGACCTCCACACCGGTCGCCATAGAGAATTACCTGTTCGATCTGTTCTGGAAGCAGGGTAAAATATTTGTATAAACAACTGGCTACTTCGCAACTTCCCCTAGCACCTTCAGCTTGATGCCACAAGAAACAGTCATCCTGTTTGGACACCACATTGTAGATGGTAAAGTTGTATGTGGTCAGTCTGCGTTTATAAAACAAAGTATTGTTTTTTTTTATGGCCAGCAATACCTGTTGTAAATCAAAATTACAATTTATAATATTGTTCGACGTTGTAGCCAGCTCTGTGTCTTTTTTTTTTCTCATCCCTAGCACTATTTTTGGCTTCAATGTGCACATCATATTTTTCTTTTAATTTTACGTTATCTACATCCGATGCATTTGTAAAGTGCATACATATTGAGCACTGATCTTTTTTAGGTGTGTGAAATCCTAAATTATAGTTTTCACTGAATATACTTTCGATACATGCATTCATTAGCAGGAGTTTATCCTTGTACCTACATTGTTCTATGTACATTTTATACATTGTAGTGATGTTCAGATGTGGTGCTTAATATTTTGTAGTTGTTCTTTTTCGACAATAGTGGGATGGCACAACTGAAAATCTTTCTTGAAACTTGAAATTATTCAAATTTTTGAGTAATAGCTAAGACTAGAAGGGCAGCTGAAGCGACCTACCTCCAAGGACGGCGGTGATCAATTTGACCATTTCTTACTTTCGGGCTGTTTCAATTAACTAAAAATTTATTGAGAAACATATTTATTGAAAAAATAGATTATTAATAAACATTTTGTTTATAAAAAAGTATTATTTACATGCACTGTAAGAATTGATTACATACAATTGTTTCTGTTCTTGGACACTTGCCACAAATTATTTTTTTACAGTTGTCACACAAATGACTGGTTTTGTTATAACAAGATGGTGTTTTGCACTTTTTTCTTTTTCTCTTCCTCTTTTTTTCTAGAATTAGATGCACTTAATACGTTTTCTTGATTTGCCGATGAAGCTCTGTTTGTTAGGCTTATAGTTAGTTCTTTTACTAGATCTTAGATCAATTTGCGATATAAAATTTTCTTGTCCGTGACAGCTTTATAAAGAGACGAGGCATTGATTGCAGTCAAATCTTACACATTATAAAAAACTTGCAACGGCCACCGTCTTGAACTTGCTTTTACTTTGAAAGCTTTTGTTAAAAAAACTTACTGTTCTTATTTTTTAAACATTTTGGTATTTCTCTACGAATTCTATTGAGTGTTCCTACAATGGTTGTATTATTTTGTTCGAGCTCTTAAGCAAGATGGATAGAAGTAAAATAATTATCAGTTGTTACATTTCGTCCTTTTTTTTTTCAGGTAGGGTTTCATCAGCTTGAACACTACATGGTAAGAAAGTCTTTCATTTGAGTGTCATATTTTCCTAAATACGGAAAACCATTGAGGATATATTGAGAATCTACATCTACAACCAGCCAGAACTTGATTCCAAACTTATCGGGTTTTTTAGCCATGAATTGTGTAAATCTGCACCTCACCCTTCTTGGAAAAAGTTGATCATCAATTGTTTTATTTTTGTTATATATAAAACCTGATTGACAATTTGAAATAAATCGCTCCCAAACCTCTGAAATTTGACAAAATTTATTGCCTTAAAGTCTTTGGCGACTGGTTGACCGGACGTCAAAACATGTAAATCGCATTATTTGTAAAAATCTATCTCGAGAAATTATCTTTGAAATAATCAGAGGTACCCACTTTGTTGGCCACAAACTCTTCAGACTAAAACTGTTTTGCCCTAAAATTCCAAGAGTATACAGAAGCCCAAAAAACGCTTCAATTTCTTCTAGTGAAATTTATTACTCTTCAGTTTGCAATTGTCCACAAGCTTCAACTTCTATGCACCGTTTTATGTATTTTAAAATCATATAGCAATAATCGTCAATGAATAAGTGAAAAGCCCTTATTCATTGGCTTTTAGAACATTTCATTTAGCTGCTCTACCTCGAAGTGTTCAGATTGATTTTTCCCACACACTACCATCAGCAGATATTTCTGCATCAATGATAGATGTCAAAGGATTTTGAAGATCTTCAAGCTTCATTATCGGAGTTATTAGTGCTCTCATCACTGGAGCTTCTCGAAGGCAGTTAAACATATTCGTCGTCACTGTTGTCGCTGCCAAAATTAGTTGCTTTAAATTCCGCATTCTCTTCATTATTTCCTAGAGCATATTAAGCGTCAGATGCAGTTTCAGATAATAATTGTAGTTCCGCTAATAATCCAAAGCTTGTTGCTGAGTAAGACCACGACCACGACTTGACACATTTTTCAAAATCAGTCTAATACCGGACACTCACCGACGGCTTTTAGACTAATACTGCACAAAAATACCAAACCGACAATCCAAACAAATCCTAAAAATAATATTCTTGGAAAATTATATTGCCAATTGAACGAAATTTCCATGTAAAAGTGAAATTTATAACCCACATAAATCGATTCGGATCAAAATTACCACTTGTCCTTCTACAAATTACCACGTAAAAGTATTTGTGGAATAACCCATATAAATCGATTCGGGTCAAGTGACCATATTTGTCGTCCTTCTAGGGATATTATTTCGTAAAACAATTTTTTAAATAAATTTAAATAAAACACTAGTACAATGTCTAAAACAGTTTAGTTTAGAAAAAGTCAAAAAATTACAAAGATCTCCTTCAACTAATTTAAAAGATAAAAAGCAAATTGGTCAAGATGACCACGTTTCTATAGTTAAACTATTTAATTTAGTAAGAGGAGTAAGTAAGAAAATAAAAGAAGTATAGACCAATATTACCTAAACAATATTTAAACTTTCAACTTAAGTACTATAATATAAAATAAATATCATACAAATTTTGACCCACGACAAAACCTGATTTCTATGTATAAAATAGTCTGATATTAAATCTTCAAATAACATCGCATAGCCTGTGTTATATAAAAACTAAAAAAAACTATATGTAATTGAATAGAAACGTGCAGATTTCACAAAAAAACTGTCGGTATACAATGCTGACGCGACAACAACAACCAGCACTAATGACTCAGAGGATACACGTCGTCCATCAAACGCGTTACTGCAGATCACCATTTTTAGAAAGAGATAAATGGCAACTGTGACGGGACCCGCGGCGTTAATCAACAGGGCTTCATCCACGACACGAAAATGTTTCTCTATTATGCGTGTACGAAATCAGTGTTGCCATTACTTTGATCAACCCTGATGACGCACACAGTCCTATTTTACAGACCAAGCAATCAACACGCAAAAAAAAAACAAAATTTAGAAATAAAAAACAACACTGGCTTTGGTACAAAAACGTTAAACGAATAAATAACGTTGATAAAAAAGTACAATGTAGGTAATACAAAATAATCCTCACACAGGTAACATCTTTTTATGATATTATATAATATTAGGATTATTCTACAGCTGTTTAAGAAGTCATCTCAATTTTTCGCTGAGGTTAAACTACAAATAAAAAAACATTTGATTATTGACATTTTACCTTTCGGAGCGGAAAGACTTTTTAAAATATACTTAAAATAATTTGCTTTTTTTAAACAAGGATTATGTCATAGTAGTCTGTTATTGTGTTTTAGTGCTTAGTCTCTTCGTCTTCTTCCTTTTTAGAAGCAATTCTGCTTGTTGATTGGCGAATTAATAACTTGGATCACTGGAACTGGAAGCTGGTCACTCCAACTTATTTTACCGATTGATCTCTTACTATTTTGATGACACGTTTCTCCTCCATTTTGCTTATATGGTTATTCCATTATTTTTTTCTATATCGTGTCCATTCTTTTATACACTGTAAGTTACAGTTTCCAGTAGGCTTTACGTTGTGGCTGTGTTGGGTCTTGTTTCTGAGGCATACCTATGTCATTATTGGTCCTAGACTGGCTTTATAAATTAATGACTTTCTCAGTGTTATTAAGGCATCCTGTCAGTATATTTGGTTTTTGTACTTGATTTCTCACTTCTTTGTCCAGGTTTCCATAGCTGGATAGTGTAATTCTCAGGTATTTTATTTCCATAGCTTGTTCAATACTGATGCCATCAATTTCTATTTTACATCTGGTTGGTTCTTTGCTGATTACTATTGTTTTAGTTTTCTGAGATAAGATTGTCGTAGTTTTGTTTTGTCATCATCATCATTTTGGCTTTACAACCCTGTGTGGTTCCTAGTCTCCCCAAAAATCCTCTTATTGTCGTCCCTATCCATCGCCTTCCTTCGCCAAGCACGTATTTCCATATTTCTCATATCTTGGTCTATGTTATTTAGGAATCTTGTTCTGGGTCTTCCTCTTTTTCTTTGACCAATAGGTCTATCAAGGAGCGTTTTTCTAGCTGGGTCGGTTTGCTCCATCTGAATTACATGGCCTACCCATCTCAGACGTCCTATCTTTTATTTTTGTTTGGTTCTTAGGTTAAATCTATGGACCAGTCTTTGCAGACTATCTTTATCTTGGCTATCAATATTGCGTCGTCTGCGTAACAGAGTATTTTTATTTTGCTTTTTCCCATTCTGGATCATCTTCCTTTGTTAATACTTTTTATGATTTCATCCATGATTAAATTAAAGAGCATGGGGCTCAATAAATCCTCTTGTCTTATTTGCCTTGGCCTATTTCTATAAATTCTGAAGTTGTCCATCTATTCTGACTTTCCTTTTGTTGTTTCGGTACATGTTTTGCATAGTTTTTATAATATTTAGAGGAATTTGTCTACTCTACAGAAGATGGATTCTATCTTTGAGTACCTACTTTGTCTTAGTTTTCACAATATAATAGAATTTTTTATGCCCGTGTGGTGAGCAAGTCAAATATGAAGCATCAATTATGCTTCATATATTATGTTAAGTATATTTGGTTACGAATCACTCGAAGATACACAGCAGAGATACACCACGTTCAGGTGTAGCTGCTGGTGTTTGTTAATATCAGTTGCCTTTCTATATAAAAAGATGCCAACACATCTCCTCTTTTTTGTATTTTGTATTCTCAGACCATATTTTTCTATGATATCTTCCTGTTCTTTTTTGCTAATCTTAGCATTAAAATCTCCCATGACAATATTTAGCTCGTGTTTCGTTTTATGTTAACACTTTTTCCTAATCATGATAGCATTTTTTAATTTCTTCTATTCCACAGTCTTATGTGGGTGCATATTATGCTTATAATATATTTATATTTATTGTTGTTGTTTTTGTTTGTAATAGTAGTATTCTGTCTGAGAATAGGACGACGTTTTTTAGAGCTTTATCTGTCTGTTTGGTTGATACATACGTGCAATGAGATGGCCAAACTTTGACCATCTGATTTCACGTATTACAAGTCTATTCTATTTAGGCGGTTCATTTCTTTTATAGTGTTGTGAACATTTCTTGGTTAGTATTTTCTTCTCATATTCCATGTACCTATTTTTCTTTCATCAGAAAATGTATTTATGCTTCTAGCTGATCGGGAGATTCTTAGCATCTCTGCTTTATTTAAGGAGCTTCATGTTTCTTGGGAAAGTTAGACTTATTGGAAATTGGAAATGCGTTAACACGTTGCATGTTTTCAGACTTAGCGTATAACATTTACTAACACATTCAATTTTACAGACTTAACATCAAAGGTTTATTTTTCTTTTTTAAAAATGTTTTACTCGAAAAAATTACTTTCCATCGTGTCAAAAAAACTTTCTCTTCTTTTTCCTGACATGTGTAATGTTAATCGTTTCGTTGTTTGTAGGATAACACATTTGGAAAACAATTAATAAATAAAATGCTAATTTAGTCGCATAATATATTATTAAGGAGTATGTTGCAAGGTAAGCAAACTATTTACTTATGTACACAAATAATACAGACTCTTATGCTCGCGTCGGAAGAGTTTAGGTGTGGTTCTTTCAAAAATCATATACAAGCTGTTTGTATTATCTTTAAAATTAAAATAAATTAGGCACCATTCCTTAATAGTTTGCCCTCGTAAGGAAACGAGCTCAGACAAAGTAATACAATTAAAAATTTAAAACAAATCTAACCTTTATTATTTTGTAAGAAACAAAAAGTTGTTAAAAGATTCTAGAAGAATTACGTAATTTCGGAAAACAAATAGAACAGTCTCTGTTAGGTATCAAATTACAAATAAGAAGTGCTTATGAGAAACTAAAATTAAAATAATATCGTAAGAATACAAACATTTTATATCTCGGCATTAGATTATCGGAGAATACAGTAAGCGAATGGATTAGAGATTAATACCAAAAAGACCAAATTCATGATCATCTCCAGAAACTTGGACGCACTTGAAAACTCCACCATAACACTGAATACTAAGTCCATTGAAAGAGTGAGTAAATTTAAATAACTGGAATCGTAAAAATACCATGGACAGCGAAAATCACAAATATAGATGTCCTTAAAAGAATAAACCAAGAACGCCAACTTTTCGAAACCATCAAGAAAAGGAAAACGGCGTATCTAGGTCACATCATGCGAAATGAAAAATACCAGATCCTTCAACTTATAATCGAGGGTAAAATTGAAGGCAAGAGAGGAATGGGACGCAAGAAAATGTCGTGGCTCCGAAACATAAGGCAATGGACAGGGATTAACGACATACAATATCTGATACATATTGCAAGAAATAGAGAATTAATGGAAAATGTGATCGCTAACATCCATTAGTGGATTTGCATCTAAAGAAGAAGAAGATTAGATTATGAATAAGAAATACTTATGAAAAAAAATTATGCTTTCTTCCAAATTTCGGAATTCGTTCTCCTAACAAAATATATTTACATATTATGAAAATATCTATATATTATGTATTAATGTAATATAATTAAAAGAATAATAATAAATCACTTCATTGTAATTTAGTTCAAAGATAATCTTTACTTTTCAATAAAAACAATATAAAATATTTTAAGTGTGGCTTGTAGAAAGAATATAATTTTTACCAACTAGATACTCAGACTTGGATTTCAGAGCACCAAACAATCGGCAGCAGTAACCTATATTTACCATAAAAATATATAGGATTGGGCACCTAAGCAAACGGGATATTCCACAAAAGGCACTTATACCAAACAATGGTAATTCTTCGAATTGTTGAAATTGTCATGGCGGCCAACTATACAATTTGGTTTCAGTACCCATACCATAATTCCATAATTAAGATAAAAGCGGGCCTAAAATAAATATTTATCTAAAATATAGGTATAAGAAAAAGGGAATTTTTTGACTTACCTCGTCAAGAGAACACTCAAAAAAAATTTTATACTGTCTGCTAAACGTTCAAACAGAGAAAGGCGAAATGAATTTCGAGGGGTTTCCGAACGCTGGGATTTGAGGTTGAGGCCAAAGTTGGAACTACAATTGGATGACCTAAGCAACATTAATTTAAATATTTACTAGGAATTACAATAATAAATTTTTAAAATTAAAAAAAAAATATTTGAAACTTGTGAAGCGGTTACAAGGCGTGATCATCTCAGCGGGCAGATCACCATAAATACTTAGTTATAAATACCTCTAAGGTATATTAACGAACGATTAAAAAAATATTTTTCCCCAGACACAACCTTCATTATTCCAAACTCCATAATTATCATCCACCCTTTATTTATTACGTCCACTGCTGGACATAGGACTTCCTTAAACTCCTCCATTCTTTACGATTTTCAATCGATTTTAGATCAATAAATAGTATCTGGGATAAAACACTTTATTATATTTAAGAACATTTCAGCAAAAAAATAGAAACTACAACCATCCGTCAAGAATAAGAACAGCTGAGTGAGCTTAAATATAGTAATTCTTCTTCTTCAAGTGCCATCTCCGCGGCGGAAGTCGGCAATCATCATAGCTATTCGGACTTTTGAGACGGCTGCTCTGAAAAGTTCATTTGATGTACATCCGTACCACTCTCTCAGGTTGCGCAGCCATGACATTCTACGCCTCCCTATGCTTCTCTTTCCTTGGATCTTTCCCTGCATAATCAGTTGGAGCAAGGTGTATTTCTCTCCACGTGTAATATGTCCGAGATATTCTAATTTTCTTGTTTTAATTGTATTTAAAATTTCCATTTCTTTATTCATGCTTCCGAGAACCTCTTTGTTTGTGACGGGAATTATGAATGTTCTTGGGAAAAACACTTTTTTAAAAACTGAACTTCACAAATAAAACTTTTATTTTCGACTTACAAAGATTTTAGTAGCAACAACAATAAATTAAATCAGACTGAAAATATTGATTTTAACATGGTGTTTTTATAATTTTATAATTGCTGATCTTGCAGTCCAATACGTCGCAATTCAGTCCAGAATGATCGAGCGGTAGTCCCGTGTGGAATCCACGTGGTAGAATTTACTGGATGGTAGCGGTCATTGTACTGTAACTACTCCATCCCCTGAAGAAGTTTTGTGAGGGACGAACAGAACTGTTGGGTTGGCCTCTTCTGGAGCTTCGTGGCTGGAGTTGGGTTTTTGTTATTTGTTTTATACCTGTAACATATTTAGAGGCAGATTATTGTAATAAAGATATATAAAGGAGTCATCCAAAAACGGTTATGGCTATGGTTCCATAATTTCGGGTTAATTATCCTTGAATTTATGTGACTCTGGATTGGGGTTTTGAATTCGCATCTGGGCGGAAGATTGATGAGATATAGCTCAGGAGGAATGATTGTAGTAGAATTTGCGGTAGGTATAGAAAATAAATGATAATAAGTAAAGAAATTATCATGTAGGACAGAAAAATGAAGGATAAATATTGCTTCCTAGTCCATTAATTAGCCCTCTTCTTGGTCTGCCATAGTGGTAACTTGTTGAGAATTTTTCTTGAGCTGATTTTAATTGGTATATAAGAGCTTGGTCGAAATTTTGTAAACTGCTAAAATACGGATGGCTAAGTCCATTTTGAATTGCTGTGGTTACTGCATCGTACTGGGTTTCAATTATGTCCAATTCTTCCTTTATTGGTAGTAGTCTAAAAAATGTATAAAATCGTGTGTACTAGTATAAATCTTTGCTTGTCCCAGGTTGAGGGGAATTATTTCTGGATTGTCTTTCAGGTCCTTGATCTTCATTTCTTCTGCCATCGTCAAGGTGATCCTGTGGGGAAGGTTCAGAATTAGTTTTTGACTTAGGTTGGTGTTTTATGTTTTTCTTGTGAACTGTAGCTTTTGATGTATTTACAGTCACTTTGTTATTCCTTTTTATATGTTTTGCGGAATATCGCGGAAGTAATTTATTTCTGGTAACTGTTTTTCGTGTATAGATTTTTGTGCTGGGTTTATACGTAATAGGGTCTTGTCTTGTTTTGTTTCTATTTTCTATGACTTTATTTTTATTCTCTTGTATATGTTGGTTTACTTCCTTGTATAATTCCTTTGTTATCTCTCTATGATTTTGAATATAATCGTTCAGTATTACTTTTTGTATGTCAACGTCAAAGGGATCTTTTGCGTCGATATGTCCGTTTAATATGTCAATGGGTCTTAACTTCGTTGCTGAATGTATGGAATTATTGTACCCAATTATAGCGTATAGCATTTGTTCTTTTATCGAGAGTTTTGCTTTGGTCTTCCTTAAGATTCGAAGATGTTCGATTAATGTAGAATGAAATCTCTCAATCATCCCGTTTGATTGCGGATTCTCTGGTGTCGTATAGTGGATTGAGATTTTGTGAGAGTCTACAAATTCTTGTATTACTCCATTTTTAAATTCAGTACCATTATCAGCTACTATCATTGTTGGGAGTCCATGATGTGTTATAAAAATTAATAGGGCGTTGAGTACATTGATTGCATTTCCTCCATTTATTGGGTAGGCTTGTCCATACTTTGAAAATGCGTCTATTATGGTTAAAAATTTCTGTCCATCAGCCTGGAATAAATCGATGTGAACTATTTCCAGTGGTTTAGTGGGAGTTGGTGTAACCATAAATTTCGGTTTGGGAGGAAGTCTGTCGTATTTATTTTCTTGACATATATCGCAAAAGTTTATGATATCTTCTATGTCCTTCTTCATATTAGGCCAGTAATATCGTTTTCTTATTTGACTTTCTGTTTCAGCTATTCCTCTATGGTTCGTTGTTCCTTCATGATAGTTTTTTATAATTTCTTTTTGCTGTTCTTCTAGGTTAACATCTTCCAATAAAAGATTACATTTTACTAAGTCGTATGCGTTGTTTTTAAAAGTTTTCCTAATAATTTCGCAAATCTCTGCAAAAATTTCTTCTTCTGTTTCAAATAAAATTGCATATTTCTTTTTCGGGTTGAGGTGTTCCTTAAAAATTTTTATGGTATCAGCTTTTAACTGATCTTTCGATAGCTGGATATGATAACGTCTTTTATTCGGAAAGGTTTGTATGATTGCTGGAGGTCGTGGATTGTAGTTGACAATTTTGACTATAATTTGGTTATTATAGAAGTTAAGTGGTTTTTCCGAAATAGGTATACCAAGAACTGGGTTTTCTACTGCTGTATGTATTGTTTCATTTCCGTCTTCGTCCATGTTTTGATCTTCGTTTTCAACAGTGTCGTCTGGGATGTTTTGATCTTCGTTTTCAACAGTATCTTCTATGATGTTTTCTGGAATTAATTCTGTTGCTTTTTCTTCTACAATCTCGTCGATTATTCGATCTGCATCTGGATTATTAGTCGTTGACCATCCATCGTCTTCCATGTCTACTAAATCATCAAAGACTTCCTTAATTTGTGAATCGATGTCCTTAGTTTCCTTTGTGTGTATTTCGATTCGAGACAGTGCGTCCGCATTTGTATTAGCTTTGCCTTTTTTGTAAATTACTTCGTAGTCAAATTCTTCTAATTTTAATCTCCAACGTACTAGTTTGGAGTTGGGTTCCTTTAGGGAAAATAGATATTGCAAAGGACGGTGATCTGAGAGTATTTTAAATTTTCTTCCAAATAGGTAGGGTCGGAAATATTTAGTTGCCCACACCATTGCTAACATTTCCTTTTCTATTGTGGAGTATTTGGTTTCGGTTTCATTTAGTGTTCTGGAAGCAAAGGCAATTGGTTTATCACTGCCAACTGGTCCTTGGGAAAGTACTGCACCAATAGCGAAGTTGCTGGCATCTGTTGTGAGGTTAAACGGTTTGGAAAAATCTGGATATTGCAATAACGGTTCATTCATTAATAATTTCCTGCACGTTTCAAAGCATTCTACGAATTCGGGTGTATGTTCGATTTTTGCATCCTTTTTCAAGCATTTTGTTAGAGGTTTTGTGATTTTTGCGAAGTCTCGAATAAACTTTCTGTAGTATCCTAGTAGTCCAAGAAATCCTCTTATTTCTTTTGCTGTTTTCGGTATTGGATATTTTTCTATTGCTTCAATTTTTGCTGGATTCGGTTTTATGCCTTCTTGTGTGACTACGTGTCCCAGAAAATTAACTTGCTTTTTTAAGAATTCGCATTTGTCGACTTGGATTTTTAGTCGGGCTTCTCTTAATCGTTGAAATACTTTTGAGAGATTTACTATGTGTTCCTGTAGTGATGTTGAATAAACTATTACGTCATCCATATAGACGAGGCATATTTCTCCTTGAAGTCCTTTCAATACGTTGTCCATCATACGTTGGAACGTGGACGGAGCGTTCTTAAGTCCAAATGGCATTCTTAAATATTCGTAGTGTCCATTTTCAACATTAAATGCTGTTTTGGGAATGTCTTCTTCAGCCATCTCGATTTGGTGAAATCCGCTCGCTAAGTCGAGGGTCGTAAAATACTGACATCTTCCCAATTTGTCCAAAATATCGCTAATGTGAGGAATTCTGTATCGGTCATCAATTGTCTTCTCGTTGACCTTTCTATAATCTACCACTATCCTCCACTTTATTTTACCGGATGAATCTGGTTTCTTTGCCACGACCCAAATGGGCGAAGACCATGGCGATTGACTTGGTCGAATTATCCCTTGCTCTAACATTGAAGAGATTTGTTTCTTTACTTCTTCTTTGTGTACATACGGATACCGGTACGATTTCGTATATACAGGCTCTTCATCCTTAGTTCTGATGTGATGTTTAACTTCGTTAGTAAAGCTGAGAGGAGTGTCTGGTTGGTGAAATATATCGGAGAATTTTCGGCATAGGTGACGAACTTGTTCCTCTTCTTCTTCATTAAGATGTTCGGTTTTAATTAAGTCGTCGATATCTTGTCTATAGTCTGGTCCGGAGGTTGTTTCCATGGAATATATATGGAAATCTTGAATGTCTATTTTGTTGCTTTCGAGTGGTTCCATAAGAGAAAGATGAATGGGGTCTGACGTGAAGTTGGCAATTTCGGTCCAGGCGAGGTGGTTCTCGGCGTTAGTAAGGGCTTCTCGTACTACGACGCCTTGCACTTTTTGGGTTGGAATAATGATGGTTCCGTGTTCTTCTTTGACAGGAATTTTGACTTGGCTAATAGAATTTGGTTCCAAATGAATGGAATAAAATTGTGTTTTATTTGTTTCGTAATATTTAATTGGGATTGTAGAATCTTTTGTAACTAGAAGCGACTTGGGAAAGTTTAATTGGGCTTCGAAGAGTTTTAGATTGTCGAGGCCAATAAGACCATCAAAAGTTTTGTGGAACTTAAAGAGATAAAATTTCATTTTGCTGTCAGAATTAAATTCTGAAAATGAAGGAATTTCGGCACAATATTTTTGGGAATAATTTTGGAAAATTGATGTGACGACAAAGGGTTCATGTTTTATGTAACTTGGAAAATATGAAGAAGCTATTTCTGGATTGAGAAATGACTTTGTGGATCCTGTATCGATTAAAAGCCGTAAAGAAGGTTTAGAAATTTCAATGTAGGGTAGCTCCTTCTTGTCGGGAAATGAATGGAGTTCAATTACGTTCCGATTGCTTCTGGTGGGTCCTCTCGAAAATTTACGTTTTCTTCATATTCGGTTGGTTGGTTTTCGTATGTATCTTGTAGAAAATTGTCATATTCAGGTTCGTAGTAATCATTGTAGTTGGAATTATCTTCTTGCTCATCTCCATGGCATTGTGTATTGTAAAGTTCTTCTACGGTGAATTTTGGCTGTGCTCGGTAATTTGGTGTGAAATTTTGACGGCCTCTGGTTGTGGTTTCTGATATTCCACTCATAGGTGTTGGTCTAGGCTGCTTTGACTGTCCATTTTTGGGTGCCCATACATTTGACTGGTTCTGGGTCCTGAACGTTGGAGGGTTCGAATTTTGTCTAAATTGGTTGAAGTTTTGTTGCCGGTGTGGTTGCTGGAACTGATTCTGCGGATAGAATTGTCTCGTTGGTTGCTGCCATTGCGGAGCTGCAAAATTTGGCTGTTGATACAATGGTTTCTGGATAGGTACAGGCATTTGTTGTCTCTGAGGTCGGCGTTCTTGATAATTATCGCTTCTTCCTGATGTTGAAGGTTGAGTTAATTGATTTTTTTGAAGGTAACGAACGTTATTTTCTTCCTGTACATATTGTATTGCCGTGGCTAAACTTCCTGGTCTCATTGCTCTGATAACAGAGCCCATTGGTTCTCGTAGGCCTGCTAAGAATGTTGTAAGAGCTTGTTGACGGAAAAATTCTTGTTTGCTCCTCTTAATATCGGCATTTATGGTATGTAATTCTAGGTAATTATTAATACAGCTTAAAAGTCCCATGATCTTTTCGTAAAAATGCAAAATAGATTCTGTTGAGCCTTGTCTTAAATTTACTAGGTCCCTTGTAAGCGAATTTTCGTCTCTCTGGTCTCCAAAATTTTGAATTAATGCGTTTTTTATTTCGTCCCAACTTTCACATCCATATACAGATATAACTTCTTTTGCTCTACCTGTTAATTTACTCATAATACCATGAAGCAAAAATTTGTTTTGGATGTTCGCTGCATTAAGTCTATCATAATAATGGTTTAGAAGTATTGTAGAAACTTTGATAAATTCATGTAATTCATTTGGATTTCCGTCAAAATTTGGAAGAATGCATAAATTTTTAACGTCAAATTGTGGAACTGCCATATTTTAAAATATTCAATATAATATATAGTCAATAATCAAATCAGTATAGTAATTTTCAATAGAATATATATAAATATATCAATCTTAATCTACTTATTTTCTATTTATTAAATCTCTGTGTTTATTAATATAGAATTTATTAAGCTATTCAAATTTGTATTTAAATTTTAAAGTTTCTGAATCTGGCTCTAAAGTCAATCTAAGGACTTAGAGGAGATATTTTTAAATTATTTTAATCTTTCTGTTAATATATTCAAATCTTTGTTTAATTTATCTTCTAATCTAGCTCTGATTCAATCTAAGGACTCAGAGGAGTCTGATTTTATAAAAATTCTTTCAAAATTTAATCTTCTTAATTCTAATTAGTAATAAAAATCGCTTACAGGATAAAGACGATGCCGATGTGCATTTCTTTCCTCCTGAAGGCTTCTAACTTCTAATTCCCTCGGGTGAACTCTGCAGACGGTTTCCCTGGGGCTGGTTCTTGGAACAGTGGACAAACACTTAAAAGTGACGAGGATCTATAAAGACTCTTCCACTTCCGTACTGACTCTGCGCCAATTATGAATGTTCTTGGGAAAAACACTTTTTTAAAAACTGAACTTCACAAATAAAACTTTTATTTTCGACTTACAAAGATTTTAGTAGCAACAACAATAAATTAAATCAGACTACTAGACAAAATATTGATTTTAACATGGTGTTTTTATAATTTTATAATTGCTGATCTTGCAGTCCAATACGTCGCAATTCAGTCCAGAATGATCGAGCGGTAGTCCCGTGTGGAATCCACGTGGTAGAATTTACTGGATGGTAGCGGTCATTGTACTGTAACTCGGGTTATGTCCACGATATTTTCAGAATTTTTCTGTACAACCATAGCTCGAATGATTCCAGTTGTTTAGTTGATGTCGCATTTAAGGTTCAAGATTCCATTCCATAAAATAAAGTCGAAAAAACAGCACCTCGCCAACTACTCTTAGTTTCAGTTTTAAATCCCTGGTACATAGCACTCTTCTCATTTTGTTGAAATTTGCTCTAGCCTTTTCTATTCTTATTTTGATCTCCTGAATGTAATCATTTGTGGAGTTAATCATTGTTCCCAGATATGCATATTTGTCCACTTGTTCGACGTTGGTTCCGTTTATTAGAAGATTCTCGTTATTTCTTTGAGTTTTCGATATTCTCATAAATTTCGTCTTCTTGACATTCATTGTTAGACCATACTCTTTTCCATACTCTGCTATTCTGGTCACCAGTCTCTGAAGATCTTCAATGTTTTCGGCTAAGATCACAGTGTCGTCCGCATATCTAATGTTGTTAATGGGAACTCCATTTACCTTTATTCCAGCTGTTTCACCCTCAAGAGCGTTTTTCAGGATCTCTTCGGAGTAGGCATTAAAAAGAATTGGCGACAATACGCATCCCTGTCTCACTCCACATCTAATTTCAATTTCTTCTGACAGCTGTTCGTTAACACGTACTTTTGCTCGCTGTTTATAGTATAAATTTGATATGATCCTGAGGTCGTTGTAGTCAATCTTCTTTGATTTCAGGACATTCATTAATTGTTTATGTCGTACTTTATCGAATGCTTTATTATAGTCAATAAAACATGCGTATATATCTTGATTGACGTCCAGGCATCTTTTTATCAGTATATTAAGTAAAAAAGAGCTTCACGCGTTCCTAGGCCTTTGCGAAAACCATAATTGTGTATCATTAACGTCTATGTTCAGTTTGTGATATATTCGGTTATGGATGACTTTAAGTAGTAACTTTAGCATATGAGACATCAAGCTAATGGTGCGGTAATCGCTGCATTCTCTTGCGTTTTTCTTTTTAGGGAGACAAATAAAAATCGATGTTAGCCACTCTTACTTGGTAAGATTGTAATTCGCCTGAATTATAAATTTGGTTCAAGAGTGTCACTAAAACATCGATGTGCTTCTCATCTAGAATTTTTAGGATTTCTATAGGAAGCATGTTAGGTTCGGTGCTTTTCCAACTCACTCTTCATTGTTTTTAATGCTTATAATATTTCTTCTTTTGTAATATATGGACCTATTTTTGCTGACGTAAGTTTTATGTGCTCCAGATCTCCTCTTTTATCATCGAACAATTTGTCGATATGTTCTGCCCATCTTTGTACTTTCTCGTCCGTATGTGTTATAGTAGTCCTGTGTCTATCCAGAATTGCACGAGTGGGATTTTGTTTTTTTAGTCCTGCCAGTAGTAGTTAGTATAGTAATTACAAGTTCGTAATCATGATTTTTACACCTTAAATATAAATTATTACAGCTTATGTTAATTATATTGTTATCTTTATCTTGTTATTTTTGCTTTGTATTCATTAAATGAAAGATTTTACCTCAGTATATTTTCATAACCTAAAAATATTTTTTTTTATTTCGACGATAATTACATTATTCTCTAATACTAATACTTAAGTTTTTTATTCAACTATAAAACTTTTGTCTCGCTTTAAGAATTCTCCATTTTAGAAACCTTCGTTTTAAACAATGCTACCTACCTGTCTTGATAAATGTCATATCCGTGCCACAGACATTGTGCTTCAGTTGCATTGGATAATTGTAACTGTAAAAATCTGAAGGATGGCTTTACCTAATAGGTTTAAATTCTATTCTGAACAAAGAACAATGTCGCTTTTGTACTTTTAATCGGGAAAGCGATGTAGAAGTTCTGTCAAAAACGATAAAAAGAAAGACATTTTTATTTAATGATTCGTGTTTGTTTGTTATACAAGGGAAAATTTTTGTATCCTATGAAATTTTAAATTTTAACAGAAGTAACCAGCCATTTAAAAATAGACTATAAAAACAGGCGGTACAAACCAGAAATAAAACGGTAAGATTTCTGCAGATTCATTAATGTCTGCCTTTAATAATGCTTTAGGAATCTTATCTATTCCAGCTGATTCGATTGATCGGTAATAGAGGCCAATTTGATATGTTTACAAAAGATAAACTTTAAAGATTGGACAACTTAAACATTACGAAGGTTATCATTGCCTAAGAAAGGACTACCTGAGAGCCAGTGGCAGCACCTTAATTATTGTTTTCAAAGTTTTATACTCATCACATACTCACTACTGGTATTGAAGCAATCGCAGTCTCCATCTGCTGCCCCAGCAAAATTACGGTATGTAGCATTTACGTTCTAATCAATTACAATCTTTTAGAGGAGGAACTGTTTTATTTAATCCATTAATCTTCTTGTGGGAAACTTCAATGCACATATTGTTAAGTGAAGTTTAAATCCTTAGCGAATTGGTTTCTTGTACTCGTACAGAGTATATCGGAAGAAACAGAAAAAGACAGTCAAGATTTGTTTTCACGTATAGTGCGTCTGTGTATTTGCTTATAAGTATTTCGCCCTAATAGGGCTCGTCAGAACAGCTATTCACAGTCATTCGAGTACAAAAAACCAATTCGCTAAGGATTTTTGCTTAGTTGAGGAGATATGTCATGGAATGAAAATTTTAGATTCCCCATGTCTCTAATAACATCTTTATTAACGTCTGTTTTGCCTTGCAATTCTTAGAAGGCACAGATTAAAGCAAAAATCTGAATTTGGTTTCGAAAATTAGTTTACGGATTTTAATATCAGATGTCGCTATTTGCGTCTATACAAAGCCATGTTAGAGTTGGTTCCTAAGACAGAAAAGATTTATTTTCACGTTCAGAACGACTGTGAATAGCTGTTCTGACGAGCCCTATTAGGGCGAAATACGTATAAGCAGATACACAGACGCACTATACGTGAAATCAAATCTTGACTGTCTTTTTCTTTTTAAAACAAAACATTGGGAAGAGAAGAAGTTATTGAAAACGTATTAAATTGTTGTAGCACTTATCTATTAAACAACGGCTGACATACCTACTTTAACGTATCTTCTGGAACATTTTCCATAATTAATCTGAATTTTTCTGATCCAAATTATCTACAGGGTTACGCAATTGAACTGTTACCAATTTCAAATCGATATATCTGGCAAATCGATAATGCTACGTCAAAGTTGGCCTGATAACACTTCAGTATATTGTTTAGCTATCAAAAGCATTTGCATTTAAGTTTGATACATACAACAACAGTAATTCGCAATGGAATTTAAACGTAATAGTGTGATTGCGTTATATTTCGCGGGAAAATCACAACCAGCTATTGTTCGTCAGCTCAAACACCTCAAAGTGAATAAAATGTTTGTGTATCGCACCATAACTCGTTATAATGATACTGGTAGCATTACCAAACGCTATGGTGGTGGACGAATAAAAACAGCAACATCACCTGAAATGGTTCGGAAAGTGAAGGCTCGACTTGAGCGAAATCCAGGTCGTAGTGGTATCAAATCAAAAGAAATATCCAGCAAATCACGAATATGAAAAAGGAGCTCAAGGTCAAGCCTTACAAGTTCTAAGAAGCACACAATCTTACACCAAAGCAAAATAAAGTTCGGCTTGAAAGAGTAAAGGAGTTGTTACGCCTGCACGAACGTGGCGAATTTCCGAACATAGTGTTCTCTGATGAGATAAATTTCCCTATTGAGCAGTTATTAAACTCTTAAAATGATTGTGTTTACTTGACCGAACGCACCTACAAAAGTTTAAGCTTACGAACTGCCACCCGAAGTAATTTCCCATCTCAAGTAATGGTATGGGCAGCTGTTACCGCCGATGGACGCTTTCAAATCGTTTTTATTGAATCTGGTGTCAAAGTCAATGCAACTTATTCTCGGGAAAATGTTTTAGAAGCAGCTTTAGATCCGTGGGCATGCAAAAATTTTGGTTGTAGACCATGGACGTTTCCAACAAGACTCGGCACCGTCTCATAAAGCTAGTGTGAACCAAGAATGGTTAAAAAAACCATGTTCCACACTTCATTTGATCCACACAATAGCTTTCGAATTCGCCAGACGCAAATCCGATGGACTATTCCATCTGTCCATTTTGGAGAGCAAGGCGAGGACTAAAAAATATGCCAATATGGATGAGCTGAAGAAAACAATTATACGTGAATGGGCCAAAATACCGGAAGATCACATTCGTGCAGCATGCAACTCGTGTTTAGGTCGTTGAAGACCATAGTCAAGGCAAAAGGTGGCCACATCGAGCTAAAGTAAGTGGATCTGAAATTTTGATTATTTTCACACATGTTTGTCATTTGAATCAATAAAAAATAATTTCACACAAAAAAATTATGGTCGTTTGAATAGGTAACAGTTCAATTGCGTAACCCTGTGCTAAACTGGTATGGCCTTAGAAGTATATTTGATAGCTTTATAATCTAGATTACTTTCCAAATCACTTTATAATATTATAATATAAAAAGAACTTTTGCTTTTTTTACTTTAACTTTATAATAAGGCAGACGAATCTCTGAATCTTCTTATTTGTTGCGATACCTGTACAGCTAAATGACATATTTGTAAAACTTCTACAACCTATACACAGAACAAACTACCATGTTTAAATAAGGATTGTAAAAGGCAGTGCATCAATGTAAAATAACATTAAACAGATAACGAAGATAACAAAATAACGAAGATTTTATGTAATTCAAAAAACTACAGCCCATAGCAAAATACGTTCTAAAAGAAAATAAGATTTTGGTTTGTACTTTAGCCTTGGTTTAGAACCTTTATCATGACAAGAAAATTTTATATAGAGAATATATACTTCTTTACTTTAATCAAATACCCCTACTGCCTAAATATGAACGAAAATACTATAAATACAGAGTGGTAAGACAAGTTTAGGTATTCAAAGTAAATTTTATCAAAACAACATTACTAGTGACATAAAACTAATGGCCAGTTTTTCTCTACATTTCTTTCTAATGATCTAAATGTTCAATGAGAAGGTCAAGTGGTCGATAAACCCGGCCCATTAGAAAGCTAGGACTGCTTTGCGTTAGTTTTTTCTGTCGAACTAGGGAAATGCGTCTGTATTGCAGCGCTCACTCTATTTATATTATATGTCTATGACTTAACATAAACTAACCTAGCCTAATAAAAATCATCACACACTTTACCTGGAAAGTTCTTCTTAATAAAACTGCCTACGAAATCGATCTCAGAAACACGCCATTTACCTTAGAGGAACTACTGATGGACAAAAAGATGTTAAAATCAGTTAAATGTTGAAAAATTGATGGCAAGACACTATGGGACAAAGCTAGAAGTACAGATATACGACGTAGATGCAAGGTGGACAACGTCAAGAACTGGGTAAAAAATAGAAGAGTAGAATGAAACGATCATATGTATAAGCCGAATGGTAACAAATATAGTAGTAAAGATGGCAAAAGACGGTTCCCCAATAGGAAAACAATTAGTAGGAACACCACGAAAACGATGGAACGACAACTTACTGAAGGCACATTGAAAAACCATCTAGTCATGTCTACATAAAAAGAAGAAGAAGAAGAACTATTGATGGCACTCAATTTGTGTAAAAACACAGCCTCTGGACCAGATGACTTCTTCTTTTTAGAGTGCCGTCTCCTGACGAATTTGGCAATCATAATCGCTATTTCGATTTTTGAACTTGCTGCTCTAAACAAATCAATCGATCTGCATTGAAACCAATCACGTAGATTTTTCAACCATGAGTTCTGCCTTCGGCCAACAGATGTTTTTCCTTGAATCTTTTCCTGTATTATGAGTCTTAAAATTTCATATTTTTGACTCCTCATCACGTGACCTATGTGTTCCAGTTTTCTGGTTTTTATAGTGGTGATTAGTTATGTTCCTTTAACAACCCTCTCCAGTACTTCTCTATTTATAATTCTATCAGTCCATGATATTTTTAATACTTTGCGGTATAACCAGAGTTCGAAAGCCTCGATTCTTTTTAAATTGCATTTTTTTAAAGTTCACGTCCCAGCTCCATATAATAATATTGAAAATATATAACAGCGAATGGTACATGGTCTGATCTCCAAATTTAGATTTTTGCACGTTAGGAGTGGCTTCATTCGTATAAATGCTGATCTGGTAATCTCTATTCGCCTGTTTGTTTCTGCAGTATGCTCATTGGTTTCATTGATCAAAGTTGCCAAGTACTGATATTTTTCTCATTGTTCTATCACGTTACCATTGATTGTCAATAGGTGATATATTTTGTGGTCTTTTTGTAATTAGCATGTACTTAGTTTTTTTAGCGTTTATAGTAATTCCCATCTCAGCGCTATTCATACTTAAGCTTTCGATAAGATGTTGTAGATCTTCTTTACTCGTTGCTTTGATCACAGTGTCATGTGCATATCGTAAGTTTTTAATTAATTTTCCGTTAACGGTAACTCCCACCTTGATATTATTGAGCGTGTTTTGGAAAATTTCTTCAGAATATAAGTTAAACAAAAGCGGTGATAAAACAAATCCTTGTCTAACTCCTCTACAGATCCTTATTTCTTCTAAGTGTTGCCCATTAATTTGAACTATGGTACTTTGGTTCCAATTTGTTTGCACTATATTTATGATTTTACTGTCAATGCGCTGTTTCATAAGTATTGATATTAGTTTATCATGTCTTACTTTATCAAAAGCTTTTTCGTATTCAACAAAGAATAAGTGTAGATCAACGTTTACATTCTAACATCGCTGAATCAATATGTTAATGGCAAATAGTCCTTTTCGAGTAGCCATTACATTTCGGAACCCAAACTGCGTGTCGCTAATATTTATCTCTAACCTTTAATATGTATTACTTTTAGCAGTACTTTTAAAGTATGACTCATGAGGCTCAGCGCTTGATAATTAGAGCACTCTTTTGCTGCTTGTCTTTTAGGGATGGTTATAAATGCTGACTTCAGCCACTCTTGAAGTATTATTCCTGTATTGTACACCGTGTTAAATAAAACTGCCAACACTTCCAAGTTATCCTCTTTCACCAGTTTTAACAGTTCTACTGGTATTTCATGTAATCCAGCTTCCTTATTGTCTTTAGAGTTTTTGGTATTATATTTGATTTCATCTATTGTGATATTCTCTAAATGATTTAATTCTTGTATTTTCTACATTTCACCTCTTTTGTCTTGGAAAAGTTATCTAACGTACTCCTCCCATCATCTTAATTTCTCTAGTAAATCTATTAGTAGTACTCCTTTTTTGTCTTTTATGTATCTTAGCTGTCTATTTCAACCCATTCTAGTCACTTCTCTTATTTTTTGTGCATATATCTCTTATCATATTTTGTTTCTAGTTCTTCTATCCCTTTACATTGTTTAATCAAATAGATTTTTTCTTAGCTGTTTTGATTTTTTCCTTAATTATTCGTTGTATTTCTTTATACTTCTGTAAATCTTTTCCTTTATATTTCCTTCTTTTTTCCATCTGTAATAGTATTTCTTCTGTCATCTACTATTTTGTAGCCTCTGACCTACGTTGTCTGTTTTTTATATTATACCACTTTTTATTTACATCCATAATTTGTCTGTTGTCAGTTACTGTTTTTTGCATATTAAAATTTACATTATTTTTTAAATTCGTTTTTTATTTCTTCGTTTTTTAGCATTTGTACATTAGTTTTTGGTTGTTGTTTTCTGAGTTCAATTATTTTTAATTTTATTTTTACGTCAGCAACTAACGGATGGTGGTCTGAGTTAACATCTGCTCCAGGATCAGTTTTAACTGGGGTTATAGAGTTTTTATATCTGCTTTTTACGAGTATATAGTCTATCTGGTTTCTGAAAATGTAGTTTTCTGTATGTTAATGAGACATGCAAGTACATAGTCTTCTTGGAAAGATGAAACCAAGTATTGGCAATAACCATATCCTTTTCTTGGCATAATTCTATGAGCCTTTCTCCTCTCTCGTTTCTAGTTCATAATCTGAACTGTCCAACTATATTTTCAACTGTACCTACTCCAATGTTTGCATTAAAGTCTCCTAAAATGTAAGTAATATCTCTAGATTTTGTTAACTTGATTGTATTGTTCAATTCTGAATAAAACTTTTCGATCTCATCTTCGGACTTATCAGCAGTGGGAGCGTACACTAGGATCATATTAATATTACACTTCCGTGCTTGAATTTTAAACATTATTATTCTTTCTGAGATTTGAATCCCACTTAGCACTGATTTTCTAATAGTGTTGCTTATGATGACTTATAATGACCAGTTGATATATCTTATTCTTGAAAAACTATCGACCCCTTAAATTATTATGTTATTCAAATTTTACACCAGTATTTGGAACAACTTTGTTCACATGGCATATAAAGACATAGACAAAAGCATGTATCTCCCAGAAAATTACGCGTTATACCTATGCTTATAAACCTGTACAAACACTAAACAGTGTCAGTGTCACTAAAAGAATGTTTAAAAAACGTATATATGACCAACGTCCATCTCATTGGAACATAACTCTGAGCCATGTACATGATAATATACAGCCCATTATAGCTTCCTAAAAGCTACCACCTGCTGCGCCGAGAACACACAAAGTTGTTCTAGGATTAATATTCAGACACACTTGGTATAAATGTGGCTTTCTCATAACATTTATCCATCCACCTCCATGCGGTCATTACAGCAGCATTTGAACTGTCAAAAATGTCTTTAAAATAAAGTCAACATCTTTCTCCCCAAATAAAATAACACCAGTTTAAAGATAACACACAAGAACTGTTGAATAAAACTGTTAAATACGCAAGTCTGTTTAAATATTTCAGAGATATTTATGTGCATAATGCGTATTATGACAAATATAAAACTGTATTTGGAATGTTCTTATATTGTATTATACTGCTAGTGTGTCAATGCCCTCGTCGTCAAGACAAAGTAATTCAAATAAAAAAAAAACTGTTCCAGTTCCAATCGATGTAGGACTGGTCATATTCTTTTTAAAATTAAACCACATAACACATTTTTGTTAATAAACTAACTAAATTTAATCTTATTGAAACATCCTTAGATTTTAACTGCGTTCTTAATTATTTTGCTATAAGATGTGTAAAAGTTTTTTTCTACTCTCTTACTAGTAAATTGTATATTACCTACTATTTGGATGCTAAGTAAATGCATCATAACAGATACTGACACGTAATGACTAGCACGTAATAAAAAAAATTACGCGTCAGTTTTATAAAAAATGTGTAACATCACATAAGCCTCGTAAGTCAAATGGTCGAGTTACCATGGAAACGAATTAACAGACGTTATTTTGACAGATTAAAAATTATTAATCTGTCAGTGTAAATATAGTGGTAATTTAATTTTTATTTTTACAAACGAAAATAATCGTAGAAAAAGTATAGTACACAACTTGAGTTGTAAGCTTATTACATGCTTGTAAAATTACTGCGCTCGCCGCTACGCGGCTCGCGCGCAACTTTTTTACTCACATGTAATAAGCTTCTTACAACTCTCGTTATGTAATATACTATTTTCTACTCTCTTATTAGTAAATTGTATATTACCTACTATGGAAGCTAAGTAAATGCATCCTAACAGATACTGACACGTAATGACTAGCACGTAATAAAAAAAATACGCTTCAGTTTTACAAAAATGTGTAATATCACATAAGCATCGTAAGTCAACTGGTCTAGTTGCCGTGGAAACGAATTAACAGACGTTATTTTGACAGATTAAAAATTATTAATCTGTCAGTGTAAATATAATGGTAATTTAATTTTTATTTTTATAAACGAAAATAATCGGAGAAAAAGTATAGTACACAACTTGAATTGTAAGCTTATTACATGCTTGTAAAATTACTGCGCTCGCCGCTACGCGGCTCGGGTGCAACTTTTTAACTCGAATGTAATAAGCTTCTTACAACTCTCGTTATGTAATATACTATTACGAATCTATAAATTGTAACTCTCAAGTTCGTTATTACCATAAAAATCAATGATATTTAGGATACTACCCAAACAAAATTTAAAAATGGGTTACCTTGGTCAGAGCTCTTTTTCATATAGTTTCTGTGATTCTACCAACTAATATTAGGATTTTTTATGACAGCAAATAATTTTCATAACTTTTACTGATGGGCGGATCTTTTTAAATTTTGTTTTCTTCAAGTCCTGAAAAACTAGCGCATAATCACGCTACAACTACTATCAGAATAAAGCTAAGACATTCATTGTTAAAACATAAAACATAAAACATTGTTAAAACTTCTAAATCTTTCCAACCATGAAAAAGTAGGCAGTAAGCCGAGCAATATCGCTATAGCCCGACAAAGGACTTATTTCGTTTAAGAAACAAGCGCATAGTTATCCGACAATTTTAAGACACTTTTCCTTTGAAACGACGCGAAAAGTGGGTCACGTTTATGAATACTCACTGTGCCGTAGCCAAGAGTAAGAGCTGAAAGGGAGTTAAAGTGCAAAATATATCAATGTTACTTTATTATGTAGCGGCAAGTAATTTTAGAGGACATGTTTTATTTAATATATACAATAAAATGACTAACAATTGTTAGTTCTATCAGTTACATCTTAAGAATTTTAAATACGTGGAGTGCAGCAAGATTTTTGGGATTTAGAAGGTCACAATGACAAATTTAAACGTAAAGAGATCACTTATAATTGTTGTGACGCTATAAAACCTTATGTTATGTTAATGAATTGAGACTTGATTATAACAAAATTATACTATATATTCGTATGCATTGACGTATATAAATGATTACATATGAGTTCATATATTTATTTCTGATTCAGTAACAGTAGGTGGGTTATGTTTACTGGAAGTTGCACATTGCTTCTAATCATATTTTCATTAATGGTTGATGAGAGTGCTTTATTTTTAATAAATCCAAACAGAATGTGATTAACATGACACTGGGAAATATTATCGCACGAACACTTTCCTGATTCTATAATGTTTAATCTAGCCAGGTGAACAGGAACATTACTGGAACTAGTTTTAATTCTTGTGAAAGTTGCTGCTGATTATATGGATATGTTATAATGAAATATGTGTGGTAATACTGTTATGGATGGTAACGTAAAATGACTCTTGTCATTATGATTATTTGATGTAGTCGAAAATATGTGTCTTGTCACCTCAAATGTATTATTTTATTATAGAAATTGGTTAAATCGGTTACTGTGTATACATTATTTTCTTGTATACCAGAATGAGTAGAATCCTTAGCAAGCTCATCTACTATTTAGTTACCTTTTATCCTGCTGTGACTTTTTGCCCAAATAACTGTTACATCTTTGTTTCTTGTTCTGTGTTTATTGTCGCATATCAGCTCACATGGCTTATGGTTTAAGTCAGTATTATTATGTTCATTAGAAACTCATTTAGAGTCTGAGATGATCACAGCATCTTGCTAATTTTCGTGCTGTAGCCAATCCAGAACATTCCTAATAGCTACCGCTTCTGCAGTGTAAATAGAGCAATGCGAAGGAAGTTTTATTTTATATGATTTGATATTGAAAGAAATGTACACTACAGACCCTACCTTCCCATCATCGTTCAGTTTAGAGTCATCTA
This sequence comes from Diabrotica balteata, assembly GCA_918026665.1. NCBI lineage: Eukaryota > Metazoa > Arthropoda > Insecta > Coleoptera > Chrysomelidae > Diabrotica > Diabrotica balteata. Next base: position 97,916,981 of record OU898276.1, on the reverse strand, counting down.
TGTAAATTATAGTTTTATTAGTATATTCTCTCAATATGAATTTCAACAACTTCTTTTTTTTATTTTGTTTTGGATTTATTTGATGTGTATGTGAATATTTCGGAAATATAATATTTGGTTTATTGAAGACCGTATTAAATTCTAATTTATAAAATGGTATAATAAAATTTGTGGAAAGTGTAATCGGTAAATTATTGGTTTTCAGACATCCGACAAAGGTGGTGAATTTTTTATTTTGCAGTAATTGTTTACTAAATTGTGTATGGATAATTCATACAGCATACTTAGAAAGGCACTTATTCTGGTTCTTAATTTTAATACATATTTTGTTGCTAGTAAATTTTTATGATTTTCTAATGGCATATCAATACTTTCAGCAACTAATATACGGCATGGTGTTGATTTCATAGCACCCAGAGTTAATCTCAAACTTTTAAACTGAATACGATCTATTTTTAGCAAATGTGTATTGCTTTCTGATCTGTATACCATACATACATCCGTAATCTAAAATTAATCGCACATAGGTCCTCTAAAACATCAATGCGACTTTGGGATCAGCACCTCATCTCCTGCAAGTGATATATTTAAGGAGATTGATTTCTTTCTTACATCTTTTTTTACATCTTGCACATGTTTGAACCATTACTATGGGGTTTACTTATTGGGGTCTAGGATTATGATAAGATATTTATACTTACCAACAACAGGTATAACATATCCTGACAGGTTTAGATCAGGCGTACGTATCCTATGTCTTGTAAATATCCTAATGGCATAACATGATGTATAATCTTTTACAACTATATGTAATTTAAAGGGTTTTTACCCATGTATTTTGGTGGCTCAGGCATTTTAACCTAGCAATTTTAAAATTTAAACCTGATGATGGACTTTTTAGTCCGAAAATGTTTGTTTTTTTAATGTTGCCCTTTTAAGGGTTTGTTAAATAAATATACCCATTTATTCGTAAATGGATTGTATAGAATAACCTCTTTTTTGTGATTCGTGGTATATAGCCAGCTACAGGAATTGTTTTTTTTTTGTACATATTTACTGTCTTTTCACTTTTTTCGGATTTACTCTGTACGAGTACTAGAAACTAATTTGCTAAGGATTTCTGATTAGTTGATAAGACGTGTCGTGGAATGCAAATTTTAGATTCCCTACGTCTCTTTTAACACCTTTATCAAAGTCTGTTTTGCTTTGAAATTTTTAGAAAGCACAGATTAAAGCCGAAATCTGAATTGTGTTTCGAAACTATTTTACGGTTTTATTGTCAGATGTCGCTATTGAGACCATATTAAAGACATTTTAGTGTTGCTTCTTAAAAGACAGAAAATATTGATCTTTCACGTTGAGAACACCTTTGAATAACTGTTCTGATGAGACCTATTAGGTCGAAATACGTATTAACAGATACAAAGGCGATTTTTGCGTGAAATCAAATATTTACTGTCTTTTCACTTTTTTCGGATTTACTCTGTACGAGTACTAGAAACCAATTTGCTAAGGATTTCTGCTTAGTTGATAAGACGTGTCATGGAATGCAAATTTTAGATTCCCCACGTCTCTTTTAACACCTTTATCAACGTCTGTTTTGCTTTGCAATTGTTAGAAAGCACAGATTAAAGCCGAAATCTGAATTGTGTTTCGAAACTATTTTACGGTTTTATTGTCAGATGTCGCTATTGCATCCATATTGAAGCCATTTTATTTAGTGTTGCTTCTTAAAAGACAGACAATATTGATCTTTCACGTTGAGAACACCTTTGAATAACTGTTCTGATGAGACCTATTAGGTCGAAATACTTATCAACAAATACAAAGGCACTTTTTGCGTGAAATCAAATATTTACTGTCTTTTCACTTAGAAATTTATGTTGGTCAGCAACCAAAGGAACTCTACCAGCAAACCACAAGGACTTTGGATTTAGTAGTACGTTTCTGCAGACCCATCTGGGGTACAAATAGAAATGTTACTCTTGAAATTTTTTTTACCACTAAGTAGCTAGCTAATACATTATTAGTAAATCATCAGCTAACTATAATTGGAACTCTTCGAAGAAATAAGCGAGAACTGCCTTCTGGGTTTACGGTAACTGTCAATTCGCCTACTTTTACAGGTTTTTTTGTATTTCGAGATAAATGCACTATTGTTTCGTATATTCCAAAACCGAAAAAAGCTGTGCTCCTGATATAAACTATGCATTATGAAGATGATACGTTGGATCCACAGACTAGAAAGCCTAACATAAAAAATGGTTATGATAAATAAAATAACTATACTGTCGAATTGTAAAAAGTTTATTTAACAATAATTATTAGCCTGAGAAACTGAGAATATTAATTAAACATGTTTAACCGTTTTTACATATTTGAGAACATTGACATAACCTTAAAAACTTAGTTCTTCTTTTTCTTATATCTTGAATATTACATTAGTGCGGGAGCTTATATTAACACTCCCACTTATTCAAGATTTGAATACAAAGACCTAATACAAAAGACATGAAAGCAAAGATCTAATACAAATTAACAAATACATAATTTAAATTGACAAATTTAACTTATTCAATAAATTGTTAAAAAACTGTCTTTGACAATGCTTTTGTAAACAAGTCTGCTACCTGATTACTTGTATTGACATAGCTTACACAGATATTCTTGTTTTCACATTCATCTCGAACAAAGTGAACCTTAATATCAATATGCTTTGTTCTGCTATGAAATTGTTGTGCCTGTGTTACCTTAATGGCAGATTGATTATCAACAAAGATGTTGACAGGTGAGACATCAATTCCAATCTCTTAAAAAATTTCTAAGCCATAAAGCTTCTCTAACACCAAAAGCCAAGGACACATATTCGGCCTCTGTAGTTGACTGTGTCACTATGTTTTGTTTTTGGCTCTTTCAGGTAATAGGACCATTGCGTATTATAAATACATATCCACTAGTAGATTTTCTTGTATCCAGGCAGCCAGCATAGTCTGCTTCAGTGTAGCCTATTACCTTAATTTGTGTAGTTTTTCTTTACACAATTTTATAATAAGCAGTATATTTTAGATATCTAAAAATTCATTTTACTGCTTTCCAATGTTCATCACTCCAAGCATTAAAGAATCTGCTCACCTGATTAACTGCAAATGTAATATCTGGGCGACTGGTGGTTGCCAGAAAGATTAGTGAACCAACAGCCTCACAATATGGCAAAGATTTATTACAATTTAAAATATTTCCTTTAGACAAAGGTACACTAGGCTCTGCAGGAATCTTTAATGGGTTAGCATTAGTCATATTAAATTTAACAAGAAGTTTTTCTATATAATTATGTTGATGAATAGCAATTGTACCTGCACTAAGATCTTGTTCAATCTCAAGTCCAACAAAATGTAATTTACTATTTAAATTTACAGTTATTTTAAATATTTGCTTTAAAGTTTCTAAAAGTTCATTAATAGCTCTTTCTGATTTTGACATGACAAGTCCATCATCAACATAAATTGCAAAATAAGTTTCAGAATTTGCAAAATTACCAACAAAAACACATTGATTACTTTTTAATTGTCTAAAGTCAAATTTATTAATAAAGGATACAAACTTCTGGTTCCAGCATCGTGGTGATTGCTCAAGTCCATATAAGCTTTTATTCAATTTACACACTAAGTTGTGTGACTTCTTACTTTCAAAACCAGTTGGCTGCTTCATGTACACACACTCTGGTAGGTCACCATATAGGAATGCAGTCTGTACATCAAAATTAGCAAGTCTAAGGTCGTTTTCCACTGCTAACGATAACAAAATCCGCACTGAGTCATACCGCACAACCGGCATGAAAGTGTTTTCATAGTCTATTCCACGTTCTTGCATAAAACCGCGTGCAACCAGATGTGCTTTAAAACGAACAGGATTACCGTCTGAGCCAGTCTTAACACGATAAACCCACTTATTGTCTATCACTTTTGCACCATTGGGCAATTTCACCAAGTTCCATGTGTTATTAAACTTAAGGGCATCTATTTCCACCTGCATTGCTTGTTGCCACTTGCTAGAGTCCTCACACTTTATTGCACTTTCATAACTTATGGGTTCAACTATGTGACAGTAGTTTGCTACACCATAATAGTCAGGCTTAGACAGTGTATTTCTGTTCCGTAGCTGTCTATCATTAAAATTCTCATCATTGGCATCATAGAACAGATTACAATCAAAATCCTCATCATCATAATCTGTTGCTTGAGACCTACTACCTTGTGACATGTCTAAACTCTCTTCATTGTCACTTTCTTGAATATCATACATATCATCATTATCTCTTTCTTCATTATCATCTAAGAGTTCAAAATGTCCTACTTATTTTTAATTGTTTTATCTTTATTAAAATTTACATTGCAGCTCACTTAAATTCTTCTTTTCTCACAATCCCAAAGTCTATAATTGGATAAATATCCATCATATCCAAAGAACAATAATTTTCTTGATTTTGAGTAAAACTTCTTACGAAACTGTGATGGTATCAACATGTAAGCTGTACTGCCAAAAACTCTGATGTGCTTTAGATCTGGTTTTCTCCCAAACCACTTTTCATATGGACTCATGTTTTGTACTTGACTTGAAGCTGTTCGATTAAGAACATATACAGCAGTATTTACAGCTTCGGTCCACAATTCTTGTGACACATTTTTGTTGATAAGCATAGTTCTTGCACTTTCAACAATTGTCCGTAACTGCCTCTCACTGCGGCGATTTTGTTGAGGTGTATAAGGAGCTGAACATTCATGTAATATTCCATTCTTCCTGATAAAGTCCTGAAAGTCATTATTGATATATTCTCCTTTACCTTGGTCACTTCTTAAAATATTAATCTTATTGCCAGTTTGATTTTCAATTAGTATTTTAAAATCTTTAAACTTGTTAAGAACATCTGACTTGTGCTTTAGAAAATAAACACTGCAGTAACCACTACAATCATCTTTAAAAAAAACAAAATATTTTGATCCACCTGGAGAAGAAATGTTTACTGGTCCACATATATCTGTGTGAATCATTTCACCTGGTTTGTCTGATCTGCTTCTTGTAAGACTTTTATGGGTCTTTCTTGACTACTTCCCATACTGGCATGTCTTACAGAAAAAATTCTTCTTTGTTGTCAACTCTCATATTGTCAACCAAATTAGCTGTTTTCTTAATTGTAGTGAAGTTGATCTACCCTAGGCGATCATGCCATAACTTTATTGATGATTTGCAAGCTAAATTACATTCTACAATAGGCTTAACTCTAAATTTCATGACCCACAGATTATCTCTACGTATTCCAACACATGAAATGTTTTCATTTGGCTCTAGAAATTGACACCTGTTTTTATGAGACAGATAGGTAAAGTTTTTATCTGTCATAGCTCCCACTGAAAATAAGCTGTGACTAAGTTCAGTAATGTATAGGACATTATTTATAGTACGATCATACCACTCACCTTGGACAAATGCCTGTATTTCAATAACACCTTTACTTTCTGCAGGAATCAGCTTGTCGTTTGCTATTCTAACAAACATAGGTTCAGATAAGAATTCTAATTTTGAAAACAACAATTTTTCACGAGTCATGTGTAGGCTTGCCCCTGAATCACATATATCCTCACTTTTATTTACACTGGAGGTTGACAAGTACATGGAAGAAATATCACATGTATAAGCTGAACTTGATGCTATAGTACTTGCTGATGACTTGTTTTTATCTTCATTTTTGGAATCATGTATTCTCTTTCTACACTCTCTAACTCAATGTCCCTTGCGTTTACAATAATTACAGGTGGAATTCCTCTTTAAGTCCTGTATATTTGTTTTCTTTTTACTGGTGGCTTCCAGTTTACCTTGTAAAGCCTCTACTTGTAAAGCAAAACGAGATATTTCAGAGTCATCATTATTCATTCTAGTTTCTTCTTTAAGCAATCTTGCTGCTAAATTTTCAAAAGTTTGCTGATCACTAGCTACAGAGTCCCAGGCTGTACGAAAGGCATTAAATCTAGGAGACAAACTATTAATTACTTTGGAACAAACAGCACTATCACTTATAGTTTCTTTAACATCTTTTAACTGTCTAACTAATAATTCTATTGTTGATATATGCTCTGCAACTTTTGCATTCTCATGCATTTTATATTCATAAAATTTTTGCCATAGCAACTCTAGATATTTCTGTCTTTTGTTCGTGTATTGTGATCAGTCTTGACCACATTTCTGAAGCATTTTCGCAATTTATCAAATGTTGTATTTGATCTTGACATATAGTGGATAACAAAATTACCTGTGCTTTTGAATTTTTGTCATCCCATTCTTTTCAGTTACTGCTAGTGTGGTCTTCTGGTTCTCTAACTGTTCCATTTACAATTGGAAGCAGCTTCTCTGCTTTAAACAAAATGGTCACACTAAATTTCCATAGTTGAAAATTGGACCCATCAAATTTAGTAATATTCCCAGAATCAATTTTCACAGCAGAGGCCATTTTTGCACTTCACTAAATGTTTATTTTATAATTGTACGCCTCCAACGTAACGAAAAATAAACAGGGGTCCACTCACGACTTGAACGTGAAACAACTAACTTTTTATTACCACACCGGTGTGAACGACAGGCTAGTTTTCAAATTTCGTAATACCGTGTCTGGGCAACCATAACCTGATAAATAAAATAACTATACTGTCGAATTGTAAAAAGTTTATTTAACAATAATTATTAGCCTGAGAAACTGATAATATTAATTAAACATGTGTAACCGTTTTTACATATTTGAGAACATTGACATAACCTTAAAAACTTAATTCTTCTTTTTCTTATATCTTGAATATTACATTATTGCGGGAGCTTATATTAACAGGTTACAACGCAACCAAACGAGTATAGGACACTATTGATAAGATATGCGAAAGCTACAATTATTGTTCAAGATCGACCAATTGAATATCGCTGGCATAAATTCATTTACATTACACAAGTGTAAATCTGCTCGGACGGCCAAACGCATAACATTTAGAATAACATTTTTAGAGACAATGGATATGCAATTGCTTAAACCACATGCAAGACGTAGAGCAATGACAACAAACATAACAAGGATGATAAGTATTCGACTCAGAGAAATGTTTGATATCACTTTGAATGTGCAAAATATTGGAAAACCTCATGGTCGTTGTTTCTGCTGCGAAAGCCAGAAAAGTCGAAAAACAAAGTACAGTTGTTACTCGTGTAATAAATTTATGTGTTTAGAACATATAAAGCGTAAATGTGTGAAATGTTCGGAGAAAGATTGATTTTTTTTAAGTTACGTCGTATTATTAGAATTGTTTAAATGCGGGTATTATAAGTGGATAAATTATTCATCTATAGTTTACAAATAATTAAGGCAATTTTGTTTATAATAAGAGTTTAAGGTTTCTTTTCTCACTTTTTTTATTTGTATTTATGTATTAATGTATTTATTTTAATTAAAACTATATTTATTAATACTATTAAAGTAGTTAAATTTTAAACAAAATTTAAATTGATAGTACTAGGGCATTTATAAATACACGGTCCCAGAGACGGACGTTAGCACTTATGTTTAAATAATTCACGTAGCACTGAAAGGTTAACGTATTATTTCTTTTTTATTATCGTTAATAAGTTTTCGCTTATTTTTTAAAAGTTATTCTAAAAAAACAGATATTGTAATAATCTTTATAAGTATTTTAACCTTTGAAAAGTGTCGCTGTGACACCCCTGTAGCAAACGAGTTAAGATTCGGTTGGAAGCGCAATTTCCACCTAAACACCTAATTGCACAACTTACTGGGATCGAATGACGAAAATATCAAAGCATATTCTACTAACAAGAAACTTGGGACTAAGAAGCTACTGTGGCGCGCTCTCTCTCTCTCTTCGTTATCGCTTAAATAACTGTTCTACGCGTCAACGGGCGACGTAAACAATTAAATGAAGTTCGGTGATGTTGCGGTGCCAAAATTAAAGAGGTTTCACCTAATTTGTTGTTCTCCTTATTTTGTCTCTGTCGACTTATTAAAATTTTAATGTCGTTTGCCCAAGTTGGTGAATTTTAGTTGTCAAAGAAGTTTAAATATTTATATGGAACATTGTTGGATGAAATTGTTTTCTTTCGAGATTTCATAGCCGCGTTAAACGGTTAATCACTTTAACAAAACCATAAAAAAGCTATTATATGCCGTTTAACTTCTTTGGAAAACTTTTAGCTTGTCCATAAAAAGTTATTTCTTTACAAGTCATCATAATCTTTGACTACATTTTTAATTTATTTGGGATGTTCTTTTCTCAGTACACTTCTTCATACAATTTTGTCTTACGTGTACTCATATATTTTCAGTAACTGTTTTGCAGTAACTGTATTTTAACGGTACGTTTCTCTTACTTTTTCCAAGAACTTGTTTGACTGACCATCTGATATATTTTGATATGTGTGCTATCAATATTCGATTCATAAATATATGCCATATCACCTTTAAAAGTTAACTTTTATTTTTATTAAGGTTTTTCTAAAGTCAACACAGCATTCATTTCACTTCATCTATTTTAGTTTACTTCATTACACTTAATGTTTTTGCTCTCTCCAATGGTGCTACAGCCCAAATCGTTCCTTGGCCTTCACCAAACTACGCCTCCAACCTTGCCGGTCCCTCACCAGTTTTCTCCAGGTCCTCACGTCTAGCTATTTTTCTTCACTCATCTTCACTCACTTCATCCTCCCACCTTTTCCGTGGCCTTCCTTTTGCTCTTGCACCCTGCATTTTAGTTTACCCTTACAAAACAATATCATTTACACCCTTTAGGGTGTAAATGATAAAGATGTTCAAATGAAAGTCGGTAATAGCATTTATTTTTAATTTGAGTTTCAATATCCTACACGTACGTGTTAAGAGTTTTCACCTTTCATTAGTGAAATTTGTGAAAACTCGAGTATAAGAATAAAAATAAAACACTTGTTGAATTAAAAAAAAAACATTTTACACTAAAACTATTGTAAACCTAAAATATTTAGTACTCTTTCTTGTGATGTACCGCATATGCACTATCTATTGTCTGAACCACATTCTACTCAGATATCTGAATGTTCTTGTCATTGACTTTTTGGCAACTTTTTCTGTAGGTACTTATTTTTGGCATCATATCTACTTTCCTGATAAGTAATCATCAGAAACCACCTGGCTAGACGCTGGTTAGATGATCGATCAATCTATGTTTATTTCTGTACATTCCCTGTATGCGATTTATAGCCAGGATATCTCTGGTCGTACGGAGTCTTCTCGTGGCTTGGTGGAAGAAGTATTTTGTCCTGTTTTCAGGCATCTTCCTCAGTGGTCTGTACTGGAGCCCTTCTCTGATGGTTGCTTGCGTTCAAAATTTGATCTTCCTGTGTCGAGCTGTTGATCAGCCTGTAACATGACGTCTCTGTTCTCTCTAGTTTCTTCCAGTTGGTCACTGCCGGATGCCCTGTAAACATAAAATCACCGACCTAACGTAGGACTGGTATGATTGGATTTTCTTGGACTTAGATAGGTAAATTGTTCTGAAAATATACGGATAAATTAATTTTTTTTTCTAAAAATGCTTTAACCTTAACGTAAAGTTTAATTTGCTGTCGCAGTTAACTACTAAGTTCTTTACGGATGCTTCTGATTATACAGTGAATCAATTTTAAAACTTACAATGGGCTATACCTCATGAATAAAAGCTGATCTCAAGAAATACTTGGAACCTTTTCTGAGATATAGTAAGGGGGAACTAAAATGACACGAAAGAAAACTCACCTAGGCTCCACTCATTACAATTGTAAACCCCTACTTGTGACACATCATTGAAAATACTATAAAACATGGTAAATACTATAAACTTTAGCTTAAATGGAAAACTTAACAAGGTTTTTGTTGAACTACATATTTGTTAAAATGTGCAATTAAGTAAATTTAAAGTGGGTTTCATTGTTTTGTAAACAACAATATAGCCTATTTTCAAATTCTGTACGAACTTTGGCAAATATTCTAGTAATAGCGCGACACGGTTGCGTAATTCTTTCTCGCAATTCCCCAAGTGACGCAGGTTGAGTTTTATAAATAAATGACTTGAGGTAACCCCGTAGAAAAAAGTCAGTTGGCGGTAAGTCTGGTGAGCTCAGTGGCCACTTAATAGGACCTCTTCTTCCAATCCATGTGTTCGGATAACTAGTATTCGACCAGTGCCTAACTGGATCTGTATAGCGGAGGTGCTCCATCTTCTTGAAAGTGCAGCAAATCTTCGTCTAGAGTTAGGTTGCCTTGATCTTCTCTTTGGTTATCTAATTCCTGCACAATTAAATGTTCGATTGTGTTTCAAGCGTATCGAGGTGAATCTCGCCACTTAAATTGCTTGGTATGAACAAGGGGCCAATAATTATAGCACCGCCTAATCTTCCTGCCCAAACATTCAGATTTTTAAGATATTAAGTGTTACTTTATCTGAATCGATGCGAGTTTGCATCATTTCAGTACCGACAGTTTTCTTTATTTACATTACCATTCAGCATAAAAGTACATTCGTCAGTGAAACAATGTTTTTTAACATCTAGGTGCAACACAAATTCTTTCATTCATGAGTTCACAAAACTCAATTCGTCGGTCTGGATCATCATCGCCTAGTTCTTGAAGAATTTGTATTTTGTACGGGTGAAACTTATGTAATTTTAACACCTTGTTAATGGACTTATGTGAAAGTCCTGTCATTGCAGATACTTGACGTGTTGATGCAGTAGGCTCTATTGCCCAATTTCCAAGGACCTCAATTTGGGATGCTTCATTCAGTAATCTTGGGGCATCCCTTTTTTTATTTTGCACTGATCCCGTTTCTCTAAACTTTTCAACTAAATCGCGGCTGTGCACGTGACTTACATTTTTGTTCGGATGCTTTTCATGAAATATTTGAGCTGTTCGTAAATAACACTGGTTCTGGAAGGCAAATATAAAAATGATCTCCACGTGTAACAAGAATGAAAGGGGCTGGAGCGCCAGTAACAAGAGGAGAAGGCTACTTGCCAATGTGACAAGAATGGGATTTGTTTCTGATGAAACAATGTAACCGGAATGAGGACTGTGTAGTGTAGCAATAGGGTAAACTCTAAAATGTCCCTTGATACACCAACGGACTAATATCTGTAGTAACAGAAGATGGAAGGGATTAGATAGAGATAAATGATGTAAAAGAAATAAATAAAGGGTAAATATGAATATTTAAAAATATAATAAAATTAATGCTGGCTAGCGACTATGCAGGAGAATGACCACTTGACACTCAAAGAGGGATTCGGCCAATTTGCATGCCCTACAGAGACCGTAAGATATAAGAACTAATGACAAGAAAACTAACAAGAAATAAACAGATGAAAGATAAAGTTGCTCTATGGAATGTTTGGGCGCCAGGAAGTTAAATGGTTTCTTCCGAGATATCTTGTATTGCTGAAATATTAAAAGGTTGGGTACTAATTGAAATATTAAATTGTTTTAACCCAATTTTACTAATCACCTATCTTATGTACAATTATTTTAAACCCTTATATATATGAAAATGTAACCCATCACCTCTTATGTACAATTAACTTATCTATATTTACAATAAAAAAACCTGAATATAATGATAAAAATTTCCCTCCCTAATGTATATAATAATGTGAAATTTTGACTAAGGTTATGCAATATTTAAATATATAATATAAAATGAAAGATATATAATTTTTGACTAAGGTTATATGCAATAGTTATGTTATTAATTTAATATAAAATGAACTATATGATAATATAAATGTTACAAATATCAAATAAATGAAATGAAACCTCTCCGGATACGTGTGCACACTATAACCTATTAACGAGAGATTCCAGGGGAGTTACAAACTCAACCCTTGATGAACAATAAATATTTTATGATTTTATGATAAATGACTATTATAAAAAAATGAATATAATTATTATTAATAAAAAATTGAAATATTTAAGGATGTTAAAAATTATTCGAAATATTTGAATGAGAAATACAAAACAAAAAAAAATCAAACTAATTCTTCCTGCCGGTTCCCTTCGGTAGACCTGGGATCGGTGGATCAGGATGGAGAACTAGAGGTGTGCCAAGGTCCAAAACTGGACTCCAATCGACAAGGAGGTACTTTCAATTAACCATAAAAAAACTAAAAATTTTTCTTCCCCATAAACTTAAAAGTTTTTTTTTTTTCTTCCCCAGACTTGTCTTCGAATCCTTAACTAGGCTGAAAAACACATTTGTTTTACTACAAATCCTTTGTTGAAAACAAAAGGTGGGAAAAAACTAAGAAAGGTCAAAGTTGCTTCTAAATTGAAGCAAAAACTATCCTGTTTTCTTTTAAAAAGAAATAACCTTGGGATTGTATGAACATATTATATCGGATTTATTAACTAGATGATTTTACGGAACGCTATATAGATTATAGAATCAAACAAAAGAATTTAGCCGGTTTAAACAGTATGAATTGAAATCGATAATTGTTGTTTTATACTTGTAAAGTAGTAAAATTTGAGATTATAAAAATTTATTACCCGTAATCTGTTTAGATATTTATGAAATAAATGGAATCGGACGTATAATACAGAATAGATAATTAGATAGGTAATAATATATTTTGAGAAAGGATTAAAACTAATAGATTTAAATTTCACCAACATAGCGGATGACGTGACATGTTTTTACATATAATTTAATTATAATAAAAACTCACCGACTGAGAGCGATCCAACTTAATGTTTTTTCACCCCAAAAATAAAACAAAATAAGCAAATGGTTTTCTTCCAACAAAAATACAGATTCTTCAAAATAACTTAACTTAAAACAAATTCTCACACGTGGACTCTCAGTCGCCTACGAGGTCCCAAAAACGACCTTTACTTGACCAGATCCAAAGACACAGTGGGTCTGTCGGTGTTATGCCGGAAACCGTCTCGAATTTTACACAGAGCAATAGGCAGAGGCGTAGCTTAGGGTCAACTTTTAAAAAATAAAATTTACTAAAGTTATTTGAATTTGTTTTAAGAATATTTAAGTTATTTGAATTTAAGTGAATTTAATTTATCTTTAAATTAAAGGATTCTAGTGACAGAACAGTAAAGGGATATTTAAGTAACGGACCCGTTACATTCCCCTCTTACTTGGAGAAAAAAAATTTTTTAAAGTGAAAAAAAATTTTTTTTTTTCCTTTCACTTGACTGATTGGATAGAAGTAGGTTAACCAATACTTCAACCATATGTGGAACAATCAAGAATCGAGAAAAAAAAATATAAACAGATATATAAAAAATTATAGCTATGGCACCAATTTGCCAAATACAGCTATTATATTAACTTACTATAATACTTCCAAAACAATCTACATCTGTTCACACGATTATAATTAACCACAGATTATGAGAGATGTAGAAATAAAGAAATGGTTCCATCTAAGGATACCTAAATGTAACTAAGTAAAAAGTCACATACTATCTAGAGTGGAATTAAAGTAAAGTAAAACTATAACATAGTATAGTATAGACTAGTAATACAAATACTCAATATAATAATCCGAAGTAATGTGAAATCGGACCCTGGTTCCAAAATTGACTCGTCGATGGACAACCGATTTATAGTAGAATATCCAAAGATAATCAACCAGGCAATGGTGTGGACCGATTCACAAATCGTAAGTGACAATAAAAAAATTCCAAACATATATACTAATTTAAGTATTGAATTGGGCACTAAATCCAAAATTGATCAATCAGTGGACAACAGATTTATGGAATAGCATATCCAAAGATATAATCAACCAGGCAAATGAGTCACCAATTTCCAACTATTAATCAGACAATCCAAAAAGTAACAATAAGAAAAATGCCAAATATATATAGACCAATTTAAGTGTTGAATTGGGCATTAAATCCAAAATTGATAAACCAGTGGACAACAGATTTATAGGGTAGCATATCCAAAGGTATAATCGACCAGGCAAATGAGTAACCAATTCACACTATAATCAAATAATCTAAATAAATTAGGTCAACATATACCCACATCCGGTAATATGTGCCTAAACCATAATATTCATAGAATAAATCATAAATCTAAATCACTATCAAAACAAATTAACGTATGCTGATATTCACTAACTATAGCAAGTAGCTACAACAGATTTATAAGAATATCAGACATAAGTGAGCTGCATGGCATTTGGTAAGCCAACGATAACTACTCAAAATATCCAAAAGTAATAGTTAAAGAAGTAAGTAATTAAGCAAATAATAAATAAGTAATTAATCAACAACAAAACATCAAGAACGAACAGGCCAATTTCTGTAGAAACTGCAAATTACGGATTCGTTCTGACATTACTAAGAAAGAACAAAATATGTTCTAGGTCTAAATCCAAAATCAATAAGTGAATGCCTAAGGAAAGAAGTGAAGGTAACTGTAAACGGTCATTTGTTGACTAAGATATAAATTACTAATTTCAGACAGCAATCTAACTGCTAGCCATGGAGGTAGCAATGACACGAATATCTTAACATAAGTGAGACTAAGGAACAAGCTAAAGAAATTTTTTTTTTTTTTTTTTTTTTTTTTTGTAATTATAATTGAACATAGTCTAGGAAGACTCAGTATTAAAACTAAAATGTTCAAATTAGAATTCAAATTGAAGATGGTTAGCTAATTATGAATGAAATATCTTACTGCCCAGTCATCTGCACAACCTGTCATGAAAATGAGGAATTCCGAAACTCATCGAACAACTGAGGCCTCTAATTGAACAACAACTTCGAACCCACGTATTCAATCAAGTATGCATAGGCAGAATAGTCCATATGACATAAGAGTATATAAGGAAAACCCTACAAATTACGTATATAATTAATTCCTAGTAACTGCTTTCAGACTCATCCCATATAGGATATAATATCAGGATATTAATTAAAATAAAGTATGACTATGACCATTTAAGTGACTAAATCTATACACAAAAAAAACATAACATTCTTTCGAAAATGGCAAATCAAATAACAAAAGTCAAATAACAAAGATGGTAATCAAATTAACAACAAAATATATAATAGTAGTGTTTATATAGTTCCATACCAGTATAAAGTAAACACAGATAAGTGTACCTAATAATAAGAATGAAAAGGCTTAATAATTTCAACTTATATAACCAAATAATCAGCAAGGAATAAGCTGTACATATACATTATCTGGTGATTAATAATAACGTTACAAAACAAAAATACCAAATCGTAATCCAAATCGAGCTAAAACAATAATAGTCAAAATGATAGATTAACTTTATTGGACAAACCTAAGTTAATCTTCATCTGAGGAAGAGGATGCTATGTCATCTACAGTATTATCTGGAAGTAAATCCTTTATATGAAATTGACCAATTCGTCTATTTGTCGAATTGTCTTTTAATTCATATACTAAAGGAGATATTACTCGAATGACAGTACAGGGAATATATTTCTGACAAAACTTAGCAGAAATGGCATCACCCTTACTTGACTTTACAAAATTTCGCTTCAAAACTCGATCGCCAATAAAGAATCGCATGTCTCGTTTCCTCAAATTATACTGACTCTGATTTCTAAGGTAAGAAGCTTTCAACTTCTTCCTTATGTCAGCGAAGATTGGAGGTAAATTTTGGAGATCATCCATACGATGAAGTTTCTCCGAAACTTGAGGAAGGGTTGCTGAATTCTCAGAAATTAATCCAAAATAATCACCTGACAAAGGAACATGTCTACCAAAATTAACATACGCTGGAGAACATTGAGTGACTTCATGAACAGAAGTTCGAATGGCTTGAGCGACTGAATGAATATACTGATCCCAAGCTCTATGATCAGTGTACGTATAAGATCGAAGAGCAGTAACAATGCTGCGATTTACACGTTCAGTGTGATTAGCTTGCGGATGATACGATGCATTATAGAAAATCTTTTGGACCTTATATTTATTCAAAAGATCTTTAAAGGCTTTTGAAATGAATTGTGGACCATTGTCACACGACACAATTTGGGGAGTACCAAAAAGCAAGAAAACTTGTTCCTCTAAGAATTTCAAAATGGCTGGAGTTGTAGCCTTACGAAGAGGACAAACTAAAGGAAATTTGGTGAAATAATCTACAACAACCAAACAATACGTATTACCTGAATAACTGCGTGGATATGGTCCAATAAGATCTAAAGAGATCATTTGCCACGGAAAATTAATATTCCTAAACGAACCCATTAATCCAGCTTGAGGTAGGTTACTCGGCTTGCATGTTGCACAAACTCTACATCTAGAGATGTATTTCTTAACTGAGTTGCGCAGACCAGGCCAGTAATATAACTCAGCTATTTTACTAAACGTTTTATAAAAGCCAAAGTGACCTGATGTCACATCATCATGAAAAGTTCTTAAGACTTCATCCCTATTTGCTGTTGGGACTACTATCTTCCAATCAGACATATTCGATAAGGACTCAACTGGACTGATTACATGTTTATAAAGGATATTATTCTCCACCTTGAAATCAGGATACCTAGTAGGTTCTTGGGTGACATTATGAATCATCTTCCGATACCAATTATCTGGAGATAAAGTGGACAGATCTAACAGATTGATATCGAATGTACGTGACAACGCGTCTGCAACCACAACACCATTGGCTTTGCGATGAACAATGTTATAATCAAAGACAGAAAGTCTACAAATCCAACGGGACAAACGCTGTGACGGATTTTTCATAGAATGTAACCATAATAAAGAACTATGATCCGTAATTATAGTAAACTTACGACCTTCAAGATAGTACCGAAAGGCATCAAGACCATGAATAATTGCAAGAAGTTCTCTTTCTGTGGTGGAATAATTTTTTTGTGCTTTATTAAGCTTTTTGCTGGTATAAGCTATTGGGTGTTCCGAACCATCCTTCATTTGAAATAATACACCACCTGAAGCAGTGTTTGAACAATCTGTCATGAGATAGAAATGCTCTTTAAAATTCGGAGACGTCATGACAGGAGCACTAGTAAGAGCTTCTTTTATACGCCGGAAAGCATCATCGGCTTCTGAAGTCCATGTAATAGTTTGGCCTTTTTTCCTATTTTTAAGGAGATCTGTAAGTGGGGATAACAAAGTAGAATAAGACGGAACAAACCGACGATAATATCCACACATTCCCAATATCCTACGGACTTGGGTGGTAGTCTTAGGTATAGGAAAGTCCTTAATGGCTGTAACTTTATCAGGATCTGTCCTTAAACCTTTACTATCGACTACATATCCTAAAAATTTAAGACTAGGACGACAAAACTGACATTTATCTAAATTAATAGTTAAATTAGCCTCTTTAAGACGTAAAAACAGCTTATCTAAGATCTCCATATGAAGAGAAAAATCAGGAGTGACAACCAAAATGTCATCCAAATAATAAAAAACATAGGGCTCTAACTGAGGACCAATGACTAAATCCATCAGACGACACATTGTCTGAGGAGCTGAAACAAGACCAAAAGGCATAGTGACAAACTGAAATAATCCTTTCCCATTAACTGCAAAGGCTGTATACTTTTTACTTTCCTCACTCAAAGGAATTTGTAAAAAGGCTTTAGATAGATCGATAGAAGAAATATACCTAGCATTCTGAAGTTTACTGAGAATGACGTCTATTCGGGGAATAGGATAAGCATCCCGATTTGTGGTAATATTATTCAACTTTCGACCATCGAAGCAGACCCTAAAAGATCCATCCTTTTTCTTGGTTAACCACAAAGGACTACAGTAAGAAGACGTGGAAGGTTCAATGATATTCAACTCTAACATGGAATCAATTTCCTTTTCCAAGTCAACTTGCCAAGCCTGAGGAATAGGATACTGATGTTGTCTAAAAGGTGTGGTATCTCCCACCTCGATAGTGTGAGATATTAAGGATGTACGACCTAACTTGTCTTTCGACGACAGAGTTGTAAATTTAGAGATCATATTCTCTAATTGCCTTTGTTCGGAACTAGATAAACTAGTAAAATCCTGAATAGCACTAAGTAAAGACAGATTAAATTGAGAAATAGAAAAGGAAAAATTAGAACAATTTAGAGTGCTATTAAAAGCATTTAAGAAATCCATACCTAAAATTATGGAATTCTGAACTGAAGGAATAATATAAAATGTAATTTGTTTACATAAATCTGCTACTGTGATTTCAGTTTCAAATTTGCCTGTAATAGACTGAACTGTACCATCTGCAGTAGACACTTGCAGAGAAGAAATGGGCATAATAGAAATCTCAGCATTTTTCAGTAAAGCTAACGAATGTGAACCTATCACAGAAATGTTCGAGCCACTATCTAAAAGAGCTAAACAAGATTGTCCTAAAATCTTAATAGGAAGATAAGGTCTATTATCATTATGTTTCTTCACTAATAATGAATTTAAATCAAAACAATCATTATCTGATTGGTCAAAAATTTTAAATGGTACTAAACTAAACTTATCATATCTACCTACACAATCAGAGGATACAACTGGCAAACAAGAAGAATCAGAAATAAAAGAATCCTCCTGAATTGTGGTAGACTCTGGTATAGATACTGGAACTACTACACTGCTACCATTATGTTTATTGTTAAAATTTGGGAAGATATTTGGGGAAGATAATCTATGTAAATCAGATGTATTATGTTGGGAAGTTACTTCTTTGAGTGATCTTGTGTGGTGTGTGTTGGTTTTTTCGTGGAAACCCCTTTCCCTTTGCGACTGGAAGATGGGTTTGAATGGTTGGATGTGGTTGGAACCGTTACTTTGTTTGATGGATCGGTTTGGCTCCCTGATGGGGTTGTGGACGGAGAAACGCTCAGGGGACGGACCTCCGATCGTTCGTTTCCCGAACACTTAAAACAATTCCGTTTGAGGGTATTTTCTCTGCCACAACCGTGGCAGAAAATACGAGTACGAGGGATGCCGCAATCATAGAAAGTATGGCCAGACTCACGACAATTCCAGCACACTACAGAACTCACAACCGAGATATTACGCTCAGGAACCTTAGATTGCCAAGAACGGTGTCTAAAAGAATTTTGGTGACCAAAAGAGTCAGAAGAGTGTTTAGAAGTGGTTGGAGGTTGAGAAGACCAAGATAAAGTTTCCTCCAAACGTTTACACTTCTCGGTTATGTCTGCTATACTGGTAATATCTACAAGGGCCAACTGCTGATGATAAAATGGCAGTAGACATTTGAGGATGATCTTAATTTTTGCAGAATCTGTCAGAGGTGTTTCAAGGCGACTACACATACCCAAAATAGTATTAATGAACATCGTAACAGACTCATTTGGCTTCTGCTTACGATTTTTGATTTGGTCCAGAAGATCATCTTGAAATGAATATGGAAGAAAATCAGATTTAAGTTTCTGAGCCAAATCAGACCAATTAGAAAAATTAGTGCGGTTGTTTCTAAACCACGTAAAAGCTGTGCCTGTAAACAACTCAGCAGAAGCTGCAAAAAGATCATCTTCACTCACTCCTCTCGATATTCGAAGACATTCCACCCTATCCAAAAAAGAAATAACCTGGTCATAATGACCTTCACCAGAAAATGTAATGCCCCATTTATGTACCTGAACAGGTTTGGGTTGTAGAAATGCATTTGCTGCTTGGATAGAAGAGACTGGAGTTGATGTTGCTATTGGGCTCACTCGAGAATCAAGTTCGCCCTCTAGACTTAAGATTCGGACAGAAACAGAGCGTTGGAAGATTTGTTGTGCCTCATCTGAAACAGATAATAAATGAACACGACCTGAGATGTGAGCTAGGCGTGATATTAGCCTGGAATATAGGCTATCTTGGACAGTCCCTCTAAAATCGGCTATCCTTTTCGCTAAATCATCCAAAGTTTCCTCAATCTCCTGCTGTTGGACCTCAAAAGGAATATTTGAGGCAGAAATCAGCCGAAAACTCCTGTTTCCTTCTTCCTGCCTTAAAGCTCCACGCAATATTTTGCGTTTCGTATCAACACTGGAAGACTCATCAATATTGATGTCCCTAATCCTTAACTCGTAATCCAATTCCTTCACTAACAAATGTTCTACCTTGAATGCAGACATTGTGAAAAAAAAACAAATAGACGAATAGTTAGAATAGACAAGGAGATAATATACTCACACTCCACAAAAACAATCGAATAGTAATATAAAGTTTTCAAAAAAAAATATATAAGTAAATATGTACCAACACACCACAAAATCAATCCAAGAATAATCTACAGTTATTCACCAAAATTTCAAAATGGTTAAGTAAGTTAAGTAAATATAAACACAATCCTTGAAGCAACACACAATGGTTTCAACAAGCATATGGTTAACAAATAATTGAATATCAAAATTGAATATAAGAACCCACCAATATTGGCTAATATATATATGTATAAAAAATAGTAATATCTAAATTATTAAATTCTTAAAGTTCAATAATAGTAAAATAGATAGTCAACTGTACAATGAGATTACAAGGTGAGGGTTTAAATATGAAAATATGTAAACTACAGCAATACAAGTATACCTCTAAATGTAAATCTAATAAGGAAAAACAATAAGTAAATAAAGAAGTTAAAAATGTGAACAAAGAGCAACAGGAAACAAATTATAAATAATAAAGAATATTTGCAAAGAGAAATATTCTAAGAATGTACGGTCTGAACTGCGAAAAGGCACCACGTTGGGTACGCCAATGTAACAAGAATGAAAGGGGCTGGAGCGCCAGTAACAAGAGGAGAAGGCTACTTGCCAATGTGACAAGAATGGGATTTGTTTCTGATGAAACAATGTAACCGGAATGAGGACTGTGTAGTGTAGCAATAGGGTAAACTCTAAAATGTCCCTTGATACACCAACGGACTAATATCTGTAGTAACAGAAGATGGAAGGGATTAGATAGAGATAAATGATGTAAAAGAAATAAATAAAGGGTAAATATGAATATTTAAAAATATAATAAAATTAATGCTGGCTAGCGACTATGCAGGAGAATGACCACTTGACACTCAAAGAGGGATTCGGCCAATTTGCATGCCCTACAGAGACCGTAAGATATAAGAACTAATGACAAGAAAACTAACAAGAAATAAACAGATGAAAGATAAAGTTGCTCTATGGAATGTTTGGGCGCCAGGAAGTTAAATGGTTTCTTCCGAGATATCTTGTATTGCTGAAATATTAAAAGGTTGGGTACTAATTGAAATATTAAATTGTTTTAACCCAATTTTACTAATCACCTATCTTATGTACAATTATTTTAAACCCTTATATATATGAAAATGTAACCCATCACCTCTTATGTACAATTAACTTATCTATATTTACAATAAAAAAACCTGAATATAATGATAAAAATTTCCCTCCCTAATGTATATAATAATGTGAAATTTTGACTAAGGTTATGCAATATTTAAATATATAATATAAAATGAAAGATATATAATTTTTGACTAAGGTTATATGCAATAGTTATGTTATTAATTTAATATAAAATGAACTATATGATAATATAAATGTTACAAATATCAAATAAATGAAATGAAACCTCTCCGGATACGTGTGCACACTATAACCTATTAACGAGAGATTCCAGGGGAGTTACAAACTCAACCCTTGATGAACAATAAATATTTTATGATTTTATGATAAATGACTATTATAAAAAAATGAATATAATTATTATTAATAAAAAATTGAAATATTTAAGGATGTTAAAAATTATTCGAAATATTTGAATGAGAAATACAAAACAAAAAAAAATCAAACTAATTCTTCCTGCCGGTTCCCTTCGGTAGACCTGGGATCGGTGGATCAGGATGGAGAACTAGAGGTGTGCCAAGGTCCAAAACTGGACTCCAATCGACAAGGAGGTACTTTCAATTAACCATAAAAAAACTAAAAATTTTTCTTCCCCATAAACTTAAAAGTTTTTTTTTTTCTTCCCCAGACTTGTCTTCGAATCCTTAACTAGGCTGAAAAACACATTTGTTTTACTACAAATCCTTTGTTGAAAACAAAAGGTGGGAAAAAACTAAGAAAGGTCAAAGTTGCTTCTAAATTGAAGCAAAAACTATCCTGTTTTCTTTTAAAAAGAAATAACCTTGGGATTGTATGAACATATTATATCGGATTTATTAACTAGATGATTTTACGGAACGCTATATAGATTATAGAATCAAACAAAAGAATTTAGCCGGTTTAAACAGTATGAATTGAAATCGATAATTGTTGTTTTATACTTGTAAAGTAGTAAAATTTGAGATTATAAAAATTTATTACCCGTAATCTGTTTAGATATTTATGAAATAAATGGAATCGGACGTATAATACAGAATAGATAATTAGATAGGTAATAATATATTTTGAGAAAGGATTAAAACTAATAGATTTAAATTTCACCAACATAGCGGATGACGTGACATGTTTTTACATATAATTTAATTATAATAAAAACTCACCGACTGAGAGCGATCCAACTTAATGTTTTTTCACCCCAAAAATAAAACAAAATAAGCAAATGGTTTTCTTCCAACAAAAATACAGATTCTTCAAAATAACTTAACTTAAAACAAATTCTCACACGTGGACTCTCAGTCGCCTACGAGGTCCCAAAAACGACCTTTACTTGACCAGATCCAAAGACACAGTGGGTCTGTCGGTGTTATGCCGGAAACCGTCTCGAATTTTACACAGAGCAATAGGCAGAGGCGTAGCTTAGGGTCAACTTTTAAAAAATAAAATTTACTAAAGTTATTTGAATTTGTTTTAAGAATATTTAAGTTATTTGAATTTAAGTGAATTTAATTTATCTTTAAATTAAAGGATTCTAGTGACAGAACAGTAAAGGGATATTTAAGTAACGGACCCGTTACACACGCGTTCAGATAAACTGTAAACCTTCGTGACAACTACAGCTGAATGTCAGTACCGATCGTACCAATGATAAAAACCTTTAAAATTCTCAAAAAACCAAAAATTATTAAATAGTTAGCCGGCTGATATGAATACCCTGTATATTTATTAAACAATTAATATACAGGATCATCAACAGAATTAACAAAAACCTCATTAAATTTTCCATTGAAGCCAAAGTTTCACATTGGATAGCATTTATTATACTCTTTTTAATGATGTATTACAAGTAGGGGTTTGCAATTTAAACTTTTTTGGTTGTGGTGGATGAGGCCTAAAGGGTTAATATGGGTAAGTTTCTGTCATGTAATTTAAGTTCCTCCTTATTGTTCTAGAAACAGTTTCAAGCACTTTTCAAAATCATCTTATGTTCGTAAGATATAGCCCATTGTAAGTTTTAAAATTAATACACTTTATAACGTTTTCTCTCATCGTAAGTTTGACTACTGGTATATTTTATGTCTGCGTAAAGATGATGAATAATTGTGTCTTTTCATTGTGTTGTCTATGATTTTATACTGTTTGGATGATTTTTCTGTCAACTTTTTCTGCAGAGTAAATTGCCTGCATTCAGGGGTGTACTTGTTTTTGCATGTTGGTAAATCTGAAATAAAAATGTGGTATAAAATGGGCGATGGAATAATGCCCTTAGACATTTTTTTATTGGGAATCGTGGACATCTTTTGGTCAGCTGAAACATAAAATGTTCTGTTAGATAATTATGTGCCACACAAATTAACTAAATAATGGAAAAATCTAGCTCTGTCTACCTTGTGAATAATGGCTTTCTTCCAGACTGTATCGTACGCATTTTGGATGTCGAGAATGGCCATACCGGTTTTCTGGTTTCTGTTAAATCTTATCGTCGGTCGTGTCAGCTGATCACTTTTGCTGGATGGAATTCACAGTTTTTACATTTTCTGAGTCCAAATTGGACTTCTTGAATTGTTCTTATATTATTCTTATAATGGACTACAAAAATAAATGTCAACCAAAAAAAAAACCTAAAGACTTAAAACAAGTTTAAAATTAGCTAGTGCCCATTACGCAAAAAATGGATTTATTATAAACGATATAAACGAACAATGAATATGCAGTTTTATAAATCGCTGTCACAGAAATTAGTTTTTACGTATTTAATCTTTGTTTTAGATTACAGTTTCTGTTTTTGCCAATTTATTTATATTAACATGTAATATTTTTTTGCATAAAATACATATTTTAATAAACGCTTGTATTTTAAATTATTCTGGAATTAAGGTCTATGTTGAATTTTGGTTATCAAATTCAAAACAAGCAACCTCCTGAAAGTAAATCTGTCCGTAAATCGGCAGAACGCTTCAAATATTTACCTAAATCAAAACAAATTCAATAAACAAAAGTTTTGTTATATAATTACTTAATAATTATAAGAATTTTGGTGATTTCTTACATAATAATTTACTTACGGGTCAATATGCATTTACACTAGGCCCAATTATACTTTTTTTACCAATATGTAAGAAGACGAATGTATTTAGTCATTAAAAACTTATGATATCAGGAGAACTACTAGTAAAGTTACTCTTACGAGTCCATATTACTGTCAGTAAATTCTACATACATTATTACCCGAATGTTAACTTAACAGTTCAGTATCACTCTCATGCATTATGTTGTTTGAAGAGCTTTCCAATAAGCTTCTTAGCTTAACAAACATGTTGATAACATACTATTGTCCATTTAGTATCTGTGATTAGTATCGCCAGATTTGCAAATGTCTGATACTTTATATGTACCTAATAAAACAGAATTTTATAGTGGTATAACAGCCAAGTAAACATAAAAATCAACATATATATATATATATATATATATATATATATATATATATATATATATATAATAGTTAGCTGGCTGATATGAATACCCTGTATATTTATTAAACAATTAATATACAGGATCATCAACAAAATCATCAAACACCTCATTAAATTTTCCATTGAAACCAAAGTTTCACATTGGAGCATTTATTATACTCTTTTTAATGATGTATTACAAGTAGGGGTTTGCAATTTAAACTTTTTTGGTTGTGGTGGATGAGGCCTAAAGGGTTAATATGGGTAAGTTTCTGTCATGTAATTTTAGTTCCTCCTTACTCTTCTAGAAACAGTTTCAAGCATTTTCAAAATCATCTTATGTTCGTAAGATATAGCCCATTGTAAGTTTTAAAATTGACACATTGTATAACGTTTTCTCTCACCGTGAGTTTGACTACTGGTATATTTTATTGCTGCGTAAAGATGATGAATAATTGTGTCTTTTCATTGTATTGTCTATGATTTTATAGTGTTTAGATGATTTTTTTCTCATCTTTTTCTGCAGTGTAAATTGCCTGCATATCAGGGGGATACTTGTTTTTGCATGTTGGTAAATCTGAAATAAAAATGTGGTATAAAATGTGCGATATAATAATGCCCTTAGACATTTTTTCATTGGGAATCGTGGACATCTTTTGGTCAGCTGAAACATAAAATGTGCTGTAGAGATAGATAATTATGTGCCACGCAAACTAACTAAATAATGGAACAATCTAGCTCTGTCTACCTTGTGAATAATGGCTATCTTCCAGACCGTATCGTACGCATTTTAGATGCCGAGAATGGCAATTCCTGTTTTCTGGTTTCTGTTAAATCTTATCGTCGGTCGTGCAGCTGATCACTTTTGCTGGATGGAATTCACAGTTTTTACATCTTCTGAGTCCAAATTGGACTTCTTGAATTGTTCTTATATTATTCTTATAATGGACTACAAAAATAAATGTCAACCGAAAAAAAAAACCTAAAGACTTAAAACAAGATTAAAATTAGCTAGTGCCCATTACGCAGAAAAATAGATTTATTATAAACGATATAAACGAACAATGAATATGCAGAGTTTTATAAATCACTGTCACAGAAATTAGTTTTTACGAATTTAATCTTTGTTTTAGATTACAGTTTCTGTTTTTGCCAATTTATTTATATTAACATGTAATATTTTTTTGCATAAAATACATATTTCAATAAACGCTTGTATTTTAAATTATTCTGGAATTAAGGTCTATGTTGAATTTTGGTTATCAAATATAAAACAAGCAACCTCCTGAAAGTAAATCTGTCCGTAAATCGGCAGAACGCTTCAAATATTTACCTAAATCAAAACAAATTCAATAAACAAAAGTTTTGTTGATATAATTACTTAATAATTATAAGAATTTTGGTGATTTCTTACATAATAATTTACTTACGGGTCAATATGCATTTACACTAGGCCCAATTATACTTTTTTTTACCAATATGTAAGAAGACGAATGTATTTAGTCATTAAAAACTTATGATATCAGGAGAACTACTAGTAAAGTTACTCTTACGAGTCCATATTACTGTCAGTAAATTCTACATACATTATTAACCGAATGTTAACTTAACAGTTCAGTATCACTCTCATGCATTATGTTGTTTGAAGAGCTTTCCAATAAGCTTCTTAGCTTAACAAACATGTTGATAACATACTATTGTCCATTTAGTATCTGTGATTAGTATCGCCAGATTTGCGAATGTCTGATACTTTATATGTAATAAAACAGAATTTTATAGTAGTATAACAGCCAAGTAAACATAAAAATCAACATATATATATATATATATATATATATATATATATATATATATATATATATATATTATTCGGTTCAGGTTTATTCTGTAAATTGAATTTGACACTTTTCCGTCATTTCATAAGGTCCTATTTTCAGTTCGTCAAGTTTGTTCCTGTTTAATTTGTTTTCATTTTCCACACATACCAAATCACCTCTCTTGAAATCAAAATGTTTACGGTTTTTGTAATAAATTAGTTATAATTATGACATAGAATCGTTCTATCTTAAGCAATATTTCTATTAGAAATCCAATCTTTTTCAGAAGTTAATTTTTTTATTTCATTTGGCAAGATAGCAACATTTTTACCATACATTAAGTATGATGGTTCAATACCATTGAGGTGCTATATTCTTTCAGTGTTACTATATGGAGTTGAAGCCTGGACACTGACGTAAGCCACTGAAAAGCGGATTGAAGTCCTCCAGATGTGGATCTACAGGAGGATACTATAAATATCGTATGTGGACCATGTCACCAACGTTGAGGTCCTACAGCGTATGACAAAAGAAAAAGTAGTGCTTAATTTAGTGAAACAATGTAGGCTTGAGTACCTCGGCCACGTGATGAAGAACGAAGAAAAACATCGAATTCTTTAACTCGTTATGCAGGGTAAAGTATTTGGCGGGAGAGGACCGGGACGCCGTCGTATCTTGTAATTGACAAACCTCCGACAATGGTTTGGGATGACCTCCGCGAAGCTGTTTCGCAGAGCAGTCAACAAAACCCTGATAGTCTTGATGATCGCCAACATCCAGACCCGATAAGTCACTGAAGAAGAAGTAGAGGTCGTAAGATCTTTTAGGTATTCTAAATCAAAATAAAAAAAGTTGGCAAAATTATGTTGCAAAGTTCTCCATATAGCGATGCCTAGTGGACTAGGGATGGCGGTATTTGACAAAACACCGGTTTTCGGTTATACCGTGTTTTTTGCTCATGGTTTAATCTGGCGGTTATAAACGACCAAAAAAAACCGGTTTTCCCAAAAAGCGGCTTTCGGTTTTTTAATTCAATATGTTACAAATTTACGTTTACAATGCACTTTAGTTTGCGATACTTATTTATAAAATAAAATAAAATTTGAATTATGGTTTTGTTTTGAATAATTAGTTGAGAATAATAATTATGATTGGGTTCCAAAATAATACCTAACCTTACCCTAATCACCGTAAAAACCTAATAACCGGTTTTTACTTTAAAATAAAAATCCCATTTTTCCCATCCCTAGGGTGGACCCACCAGAATTGAAAAGGTCACGTTGATCTAGTTGGCCCCTTAGCATTATCCACAATTTATATGTTTGAAAAACCGCGTATATTACTGAAAAATATTAATATTTGATTATTATTGTATTTTAGGTTTTAGAACATGTAGAACTTTTTATATAAAGAATAACTTTTAATCATTAGGATCATTTTAATCATTACGACTAAAAACAAAAAAGTTTCCCATATGGTGCCGATTTAATTGGACACCTTGTGTAATAACGACATGAACTACTACAGTTATTAGCAAGATTATAATTTTTGTGTTGTGTGTGTGTGTGTGTGTGTGTGTGTGGTGTGTGTGTGTGTGTGTGTGTGGTTGTGTGTGTGTGTGTGTGTGTGTTTGTTGAGTTAATGCCTTACAACTAAGTAAATTCGGTCTTTAAAAAGGGTGGTATTAGCTTTTTCGTCCATTTAGCATTATTCGTTTTTGCCACGTGTCCAACCCAGTTCCATTGTATATTTGTTATACTTTTCACAGCATCTATAATCTATATTCTGGCGCTTATTTGAAACTCTATATTTAAGCTTTAATCCCAATATCGACCGTTCCATGCCTCGCTGAGTAACTATTTTTTCAACAGATTTTTTAGTAGGTGTTAAAGTTTCTGCACCATAAGTCAATAGGTACTGGGATTACACGTTGTTTGAGAACTAATTTTGTTCGTGTTTTGATTTCGCTCGTGTATTATTTCGACCTATTTGAAGTTCGTCTACCTAAACATATTTTTTTTTATCTAATACCAGTCGCATCAAATGCTAATGGTTATTAACAACATATTACATTAATGTAAAATTACTTAATTAATTTACAATAGATGAAAAAGTTGAGTTTCTTTAAGGGAATTTTCAAAATTGTTCATGTTACAGTTTTTGTCTTCTGTAATTGCATAAATACATTTTATTCTATTTAACGAGCAGAGAAATCTAATGTTATTTAGTTGGTTGAACTAATAATGAATTGTACAACGTCTTTGTTCTTATTTTCCTCCATTAACATCTGTATAGTTTTTTATTCTACTAAATATAACCTCACTTTTTATTGTTTGACTTATATGCTTTTAAGTATGGCTATTCGCGGTTGTCAAAACTGTTCAAATATATTTTGTTCAATATGTGGTGATTTTGTTATTAAAAACCATCAGAAAACCTCTACTGACTTTGTAAAAAAATGTATTTTGTATATTTTGGTGTGAAAATTGGTGATCAAGTTGAGGGTTGGCTCCTCACAATGTATGTTTGTGTTGAGGATTTAAGGAAGTGGTCAAAGAAAGAAAAAAATCTTCTTGATTAGCAATGCTCATGGTATGGAGAGAGCTGAAAAAAATAAGTCAGTGATTGTTTATCCCGGCCTTCCGCCTGCTATCCGTTCAGTAGAGCATGGTCCTGAACTATCAGTCCCTGAGCCTTCTCTACGTATTGATGACATTTCCTTAACTTCTTATTCTTAACGTGACCCATCCCTAAGGGCATTGGCGATCATCAGTGCCCATTTGGCTCCATCTGCAGCCGTTCTAAAAATTCATATTGACGTTTTCCCACTCCATTGTCTCAGATTGTTCAACCAGGACGTGCGTCTTCTCATCGGCCCTCTTTTGCCTTCCAACTTCCCTAGTATGACCAGCCGCATCAAGTTGTATTTCTTGTTTCTTAGTATGTACCGATCGGTACAGCTACTCTTATTCATTGTCATAAAACTGTCTCCTTCATTACATAAATACTCAATAAATAACACACATTCCAAAAAATATATCTCTGATATAAGTGTAAA
This sequence comes from Diabrotica balteata, assembly GCA_918026665.1. Classification (NCBI taxonomy): domain Eukaryota; kingdom Metazoa; phylum Arthropoda; class Insecta; order Coleoptera; family Chrysomelidae; genus Diabrotica; species Diabrotica balteata. The sequence goes on along the minus strand of OU898276.1, from coordinate 97,887,260 downwards.
TAATTTAAATAATACAATAGTAAAGAACATCACTTTCATCTGACAAACAACCACAATATACCTATCTCTAATTCATTGGATCAAATCTGTTCTCCTCAAGAACTTCTTGTTTATTGTCAAAACAACTGCAATAGCACATTAAAGTTCTCCAATCAACAATACATGATTTTTGCAACCATGACCTACCATCCATCAATTAATAGAGTACCGGCATGTAAGTAATGTTTGTTTTGTTTTATTTATTTGCTTATTTATTAATTTATTACAATATAAGATTGCTACTTTATACCAATTGTGGGTCTTACCTTGTCTGTTAATACTTTTATATATTCAAATTATTCATTTTGAAAACCACAGACATGTAATATTGGCATAATTACTATAATTTGTATGAACTAATTTATTTGTTTATTTTATCTTTATGAAACACCACCCTAATTGGGTTTATTTTATTGCAGCATTAGTTTAACTTTGTATCTCGACCTGAAGATGCTTTGCAAATTGTAGAAAGCGAAACCGGTCGTCAGATTGTTAAATTAAATTGATTGTGAGTAAGTCTTATTATTATTTCTTTACCTATCCAATTAAATTTCTTTAAAGATGCCGTTTACATTAGAAGAATTATCAGACACATTGTACTGTTACAAAAATTGAGCTGCAGGTCCAGATAACACCACCCTTATTTTTTTTAAAAATCTTTCAAAGCCTAGTCTAGCTAAACTGCTGGAAATTTACAATTTAATATGGACTAAAAATTCATTTCCAACTTTGTGGCAAAAATCCATAATTGCTGATAAAAAACAAGGCAAATCTTCAACTGATCCAAATTACTACAGACCAATTTCTCTTACATGTACAATGTGCAAACTTATGGAGAAAATGATCAATAAAAGACTCCTATCTTTACTAGAAAAATATAAAATAATAAATTTGGCATAACCAGGTTTTAGATCAAATCGAAGTAGAGCAGACAATCTAGCAATCCTCCAAACATCAATCATTAACGCCTTTCAGTGCAAACAAGACCTAATAGCTGTTTCGTTTGATATCGAAAAAAGCATTCGAACCTCTGTATAGGCCTCTTATGATAGCTAAACTCGAGGAGTACAGTATATTTGGAAATATGTCTTCATTTATTAATCAATTTCTAACAAATAGAACTTATAACGTAATAGAAAATGGCAAAATCTCTAGGACTTTCAAACAAACTGACAGCTAACTAGTTCCCCAAGTGTCGGTATTGAGTCCTACACTCTTTATTTTTGTTTTAAACTATATATGTAAAAAAATTGAGCTTCAAGTGAAGTTTGCAGTCTACGCAGATGACTAAATGATTTTTTGCCTAGGCAAAAACACTGTTGCCCCTTGCAAACTACTTCAGAATGCTACTGACCAATTGCTTGAATGGACTTCAATGGCTTGAATGTAAGTGGATTTTAACAGTACTATAATTCCTAAAATTACCATAAATAATACTTGTCTACTTGTAGTAAAGAGTATGCGGATTTTAAGACTTACATTCGAGAGCAAACTTACTTGTAAATGCCAAGATCTCAAAACTAAGTGCATGACAAATCTTAACTTATTATAAATTCTGTCTAATCACCATTGGGGTGCGGACGAAGACTCCTTGTTTCAGATTTATAGATGTCTTATTCGTTCTAAAATAGACTACTGCAGTTTCATTTAAGTATATGTCAGCTAGCCCATCAGATTTAAAACTTCTAAATTCTGTACACAACACTGCACTCCGAATATGTCTTGGAGACTTCAGGTCGAGCCCCGCAGAGAGTTTATACAGAGAAGCTAATACACTTTCCCTCTGGCTACGTTGCTGGCAATTCCTTTTAAAATATTCTTCTTGAATCTCAGCTATTACCGAAAACCCAGCTTATAAATTATTAAGGAATAAACTTTTATAAATCTCGGGAAAGAGAAATTTGGGACGTAGGAGGATTTCCTGGTTGCAAAATTTAAGGGAGTGGTATGGGTGGAGTTCAATACAGTTGTTCAGAGCTGCAGTCAACAAAGTAAAGATTGCTGTGATGGTAGCCAATCTCCGATAGGAGACGGTACTGGAAGAAAAAGAAACTTTTAAGTTCTACTTCTCTTATTAAACTTCAATCTATGCCACACTACTCTTACCACACCTAAACAATATCGATACTTCAGCCACAACTCCGACATTAATATCACCTAAACCTCTCTGGAATAAATTGATAGCAGATTTTAATCTTTCGTTAACTAATTATGATTAGCACCAGACACATCCACAATTTCCAAGGAACACCTTTAAAAAATTAATTGCTTATATCAGATTTGACCAAATTTTATACACAGATGCTTCTAAGAGTCCTATAGCTATTGGATGTGCTGTAACTTCAAACACAGATTTAATCATATCTTTCTATTTACTGCTTTTCTGCTGCATATATACTGCTGAATTATTCTCTATTCTCCAAGCTACAAACTTACTATCTCCAGAATAAAAAAAGTAGTAATATTTACAGACTCTTTTGTGTCGATCTATTCCCTCAAAAGTATGTACACGGTACATCCTTTGGTTCAAGCTATTCAAAACTCTTTCCATAGTTTAATCTCAATGGGAGTATCCATAACCATGATCTGGATTCCGTCTCACGTAGTAATCTCTAAGTAACGAACGAGCCGACCTATTTTCAAAACAAGCCTTGTCTTCTAATATGGAGACTGAAAACATACAACTACATACAGATTTACAGTCGTACTTTAAAAATATCATCTAAATGTCTTGGCAAGATCACTGGAATAAAATTTCTTCCAAGCTTTGTGACATCCATCCCAGCGTTAAAAATCTTAAATTTCCTTTCATGAGACGAAAAAACAACATCTTAATTCGCCGAGTTAGAATCCGCCATACAAGACTAACTCGTAAACATTTAATGATTTCCCAAGATCCACCTACTTGTACACACTGTGGTAATATTCTATCTGGTAAACATATTCTCGTAGACTATCCCCGCTTTAATAACGAAAGAAAAAAGAATCTGTTGAGTCGAAACCCACAAAATATGCTCAGTTCTCCAGATCAATTCTTAAAGCTTACTAACTTCCTCTATGAAACCAAGCTTTACCAGGAAATTTAGAAGAAAAAAACGTAGATTAGAATCTGATAATTAATAATTGTACCAATATTTAATGTGTGTATTTAACTTATTTCTTTATTGATTGTAATGTTACTGTATATTCTTGTAATGTTATGTAATAAAATTGTACCTGTGTCAGTGACCTACGCTGTCGAGACACGTAAAGCTAAATAAAAAAAATTGTTCGAGAAATTGGTTGAGAAAATGTGTTATGTCTAAATTTATATGCCATGTTATGTTGACACTTAAATTAAATGTAGGAGGTTTTCAATATTTCCAAATCCAAAATTTACTTGCACTTTATTCGGAAAATTGGTATAATCTAGAAAACAAACCTACATTCTATTACATAAAAAAGCGTAATGACATAATACGATTTGAGTAGTTGAATGGAATATTCCCATTCTGTTGGTCTCCGGGTATTTACACACAAACAAGGAAATACATTACAAGCAGAATAAAGGAGAATCCAAGAGTAAATACATCAACGTATAATGCTGTGTACATACGTATGTCAAATCAACAAAGGTAGAGAATTTCGTTTTGGTTACGCCAATAAATATAATTTGGAAATTTAAATATATAGACAGAAATAAATAAGCAGAAATATTTTTGTTAGCCAGTTTAATAGTCATATAGAATGTTTTCAGTAATAAACTTTTTTGAATATCTAAAAAAATGAACACTTAAGAAAAATACTGAATTGTAAGGGATTAGACAATAAAGACGTTATTCTAATTAGAAACTTGTATTTAAAATAAACATCTATTAACAGATGAGTTGGATATGGCTACATTTTGTCGCCTGTATAATTAAATTTGTACTTTAAGGCAATTCCTTCAATCTTAAATAGAATGAAGGAATATTTCAAACATTTACTGAATGAATAAAAAAATCTGGAAGTAAACTTAAATAAGGGGAAAACATATCCAAATACACAGTCCAATCCAAATCATATCAACGAGACTCCTCTTACTATGGAAAAAGTTATTTAATTAAATTTCTTTCTTTGTACTTTCGCTTTTTACAGCATCATCAGGGGCATCTGAAATAAGCCAAAAAAACGTTTTTTTAAATGAAGAAAATTAATTAACTTTGATAAAAAACTCGAAGTTAATGGATGATAAAAGTTTTTTGTGATAAACCTTTTAGACTTACTTCGTCAAACTTGGGCTATCCAGAAAGAGTAAGAATGTAATAAACATGAAAGTAAACATAAATTGTACATAACACTATACTAAAATGAGGACAAACAGTTTAAAATTATTTCAAAATTGTTCTGAGCTCTATTATTCTTGTCGGCAACAGGAGAGAGAATGGTATTTAACGGAAATGCTAAGGTGACATGTGACATATGACAGCTTTGATGGGCTGTCACAATCATGGATATGTAATCTGCACATATTAAAATTCTGTGTTAGTAAGCTGGTATTGGCCAAAGGTTCAACCAACACTACTATAGAAAATCAGTTTATGAAAAATGACATATAGAATATTTTAATTTAACTAGATTGCCCAATCCAGATCTTACACTTACGCCCGTCTGTAATAATAGGGTTGTAAGTTTGAGAGATAATGAAGCGGACATTAAGTGTGAATGAAAGAAATAGACTAAACAATGTATTAGACAGTGGGTGGTTGACTACAATAAAATGGTCTACCAGGCACTATCAATACTGTAAAAAGAGAAGAAATCTGACAATGAACTTGAAATACTAAAAATTAAGACAAAATTGAAAGCAGTGTATAAATGGGATATAATTCAAGTAGTTCATTTAAACCCCCAGTCAATGGGAGAACTGTAAAACTAATATGTAAAAGCGTTACTAAAGACCAACCGACCAACATTGGGAGATGTTGAAATACACAACTGTGGAATTGGTATATCTAAATTACGCAGAGGTATGGAGAGTGTAATTAACGCCAACTATTGATCAATTGAACCTGAGCAAGCTAGTTTTGTAAACTGTTAAAGAATACAATAGTAGTTTTAATCAAAGTATGAAATTAATATATTCTTAATGGGTATACTCAGTGCAGGAAGTCTAAACAGCCGAGCGGGGTCCACTATGAGGTGAAGCTGCAATAAAGTTTTTAAAAATAGGTTTAAACTTAGTACAATTTAAATTATTTTGAGTATTAAGACAATGATAGTTTTCATTTGTTTTCTTTATGATTTCCAAATCTTCCAATAAATACAACTCCAAATAGTTTTTTTTAATGATGTCATGTAAAATAGACCAACCAGTATTAATGTTAAAATTGTGTTTACTAGATAATAAATGTTGACCAAAACTTGAAGAGTTTGGTCCTTTCAAATGTTCTGAAATTCTAGTAGATAGCTTTCTAATGGCTAAACCTACATAAGAGGCATCAGAATCATCACACTATAATTTGTAAATACCACTTTTGTCAAGTGTGTTCATCCTATCTTTAGTGTTGATTAAAAATGAACCTAAAGTGTTATGTGACTTAAAGGAAATTTTGATGTTTTCAATTGTGGTAGTAAAAAGTTTACCTATTTTATTGGAAATGTTGCTAATATAAGTAAAAGAGAAATATCTGATGTTGTTAAAAGCATTAGGTTGAAGAATATTTTGTGATGAATATGCAAGCTTTTCTGCAATTTTGAGTCTAGATCTATTTAGAAGCTTATGAATAATGTTGGGATCATAACCATTATTGAAAGCAATTTGCTAAAGAGTATTAAGTTCCAAATTCAACTTATCATTCAAAAACTGGAAATTTAAGTAACCTGTAAATATAACTATTAAAAGCAGCCATTTTATGTTGGGTTGGATGGTTAGATGTGTCATGTATAACATAATCTGTTTGGGTGGGTTTTCTGTAAATATTGTACTTAAGAGAATCTGTATTACGAGATATAGTCATATCCAAGAAGTTCAGCTTATTGTCAGATTCTGGTTCCAATGTAAAAGAGATGTTAGGATACAGGTTATTAAGATCATCCAGAAACTGTAATCTTGGGTTCCATGTATGAGAGCCATACAATCATCTACATACCTTGACCAAAAAACTATTTTGTTGTTGTTGTTAACAAATTTTTGTTCTAAGCTGTCCAAAAAAATATCAACTAGAAAAGGTGATAATGGAGATCCCATTGATAAACCTGTTGGATATTTGTATATTTTTTGGCTAAATTGGAAGAAGTCCTGATCAAGACAGAATTTAAGCATATTTGAGATAGCATGTTTGTCTTTAGCCGGTATGTTGCAATTGTTTAAAAGGTTATGTACTAAATCGTAATGTTTCATCTCTTGGTACAGAAGTAAACAAATTGGAAACATAAAAAAAAAACTAAATAAAAACTCTTTTCTATTTTAATGTTGTTTAAACGTTCTAGTAGACCTAAGGAATTTGTAATGGAAAACTTAGTTTTAAAATTAGTGATAGACTGAATTGTGTTATAAACAAACTCTGACAATATAGAAACTGGAGTGTTACAAAAACTTTCAACAGGTCTTATGGGACAATTGTGTTTATGAATTTTAGGAAGTCCATATAACCTAGATCTTATAGGATTAGATACAGTTAACCTTCTGTTGTTTTATCTAGAAATAGTATCATTAAACAATTTAACCATTACTTTTGTTTTATTAATAAAGGTGGTAAGTGGATTTTTCCAAAACTACAAAATTATTATCTGAAAGGAAAAATTGAGTTTGTTCTAAGATTACAACACAATTTTTCTTATCAGCCTTGCTGAGTACTAGAAAATCTCTATCGATTTTTTAATGAATTTTAGCAAATCCTTTTGTTTTTCAAAAGAATGGTGATTTTTATGAAAATTATGTTTGTACTTACATTGTTGTTGTTAAAGTAAGCTAATGCAAGAATTTCTCAAATATTGTTTAATATCAGCATTTTTTGTCATACCTTCTATTAGAGTATCCAGTTCCACTGCAAATCCTCAAAGCACTGAGTTATTTAACCTAAAATTATGACAAGAAAACTTAAGGCCTAATCCTGAAAAATACAATTCATCCTGTGAAAAGTTGGTGTTACTTAGATTTAAGAATCTAGGATAAAATTGGTGATCTGAATACTTATGCATAAGCGTTGAGTTACTTATTTGTTGATTTTGCAAAATCAAACTGTTTAATTTGTTGGTAAGACTTCTTGTGTTCAATATTTGCCTTTAATTTTTTAAACTTCATTTATTCGAGCACTTAACCTTATATCAATAAATTTCTTTCGTCGATCTCTATCCTGAACAACTTACTGGTCTACTAAAGGCGTTTTCTTGTCTTTTATTAATTTTTAGGCTCTATATAGTATCATTTTAGTGGTTTTAATGGGATGGTAATACTTCGTAAATAGCTTCTCCTACTCAAGTTAACCTCACCTTCACGTCGATGAACGCTATTATCACACATTTAAATCAGTTAGCACAGTTATAAATCAGCATGTCGTAGTCTACAGAGTTTTTGAATTCGTTGGAATTGCCTAAACACCCAATTACACAAGAAACAATTTACAATTAAACGTAGGATCAGTTGTCATTGTGCTGCGCAACATTACCGTCATCGTTGTTCATTTATTTAACGCAAAAAAAATAGAAACGTTTTTATCAGAAAGCATTAAATTGATTCAACCTTAATCATGCATAATATATTTGAGTGTTTTTTTTGGATTTATTTTCTGTTAATTTTTTAGACACAATATTTCATTCTAAGGTGGTACGAAATTTGCCGGCTCAGATAATATATATATATATATATATATATATATATATATATATATATATATATATATATATATATATACAAACAACAAAGTTTATTGGGGCTGTAGTCAGAAGTTTGGCCGGGATGTTACAGAAACACTCTTTTGACTCTTGGTCTAGCTTTCGGAATTGTTTAATTCCTTTATCAAGACACTGTAATTAGAATACATACAGATATATATATATATATATATATATATATATATATATATATATATATATATATTTATATATATATATATATATATATAAATATATATATATATATATATATATATATATATATATATATATATATATAGATATATAATATATATATTTATACTACTAAGCATAAAATTAGGGTCACCCCGTACTTTGAATTTATTTTAGAAATTATTATTCTGTTTTAACTATTTTAGGTTGTAACATAGTTTACTAACGGACCGCTTAAAGAAAACAACGTTTTTGTCGTTTAAAGTTTATAAAAAATAATGGAAATGTAGAATTTTCCTTTGTTATACTAAATATTGAAAAAGTACAATTTTAATTTGATGTGTTTTTTGTTGAAAAAAGAAATTTTAAAACTTCAGTAGCGAGTATTCCTTCCTCTTGCAGTGTTAACAGCTTGCAAACGGCGAGACATGCTTTGGATCAGATTTTGGATCACAATCTGCGGAAGATTATTCCATTTTTGCACCAATATGTCGCGAAGCTCTCTCGAATTTCTGAGGGCCGGCACACGACTCCATAAACGTCTCATCTCATCCCAAACATGTTCTATGGGATTGATATCTGGACTGCGAGTAGGCCAAACAAATCGTGTGATTTGAACCTCGTAAAGATACTCAGTAACTATCCTAGCAGTGTGGGGCCGTGCATTATCATGCATAAATGTTGCGTCGTCTCCAAGAATAACCATAAGCGGTAAAACATGGTCTTTCAGAATCTGTGTCAGTTACCTATGCGCTGTCAATGTCCCATTCTCGATAAAGACTCCGTGCAAGCATCAAACGATATGCCTCCCCATGCCATAACTGACCCTCCACCAAATGAAAGACACTCAGCAGCACATGCTTAAGCATATCTCTCGCTTGGATATCGCCACACTCTTACACGTTTGTCGGAGCCCGTAAGATAGAATCTCGATTCATCGGAAAACAATACACGACTCCAATCCTGCATTGTCCAAGTCAAGTGTTCTCGTGCAAAATTCAATCTGGCAATTCGGTGTTCACGAGAAAGCGGCGGTCCAGTTACTCTAGTTAGAGAAGATAAACCAGCAGCATGAAGTCGCCTTCTAACTGCCCATTCAAATATGTTTACATTTCTCACTTCTTGCAGATGATTTCGAAGAGAAACTGCCGTGACCGTTCGATTTCTCAAAGCACTAGAAACGACAAAGCGGTCATCTCTAGCTGTTGTAATCCTGCCTCGACCTGAACCAGGTTTTCGAGTAAGCAGGCCGGTCTCTTCGTACCGTTGCCATACTCATTGCACACTCGAGAGACTTACACCAACGTTTCTCGCTGACCGTGGCCATCTTCTAACGCCGCCACAACAGAGATTATGCTTATTGCAATACACTGACAGTGATAAAAATACACAAACAATTTACAATTGACGTTAAAACCATAGAAACAAAAACTGTGCGTTTTTGTTTTTAGGAATTAGGCTAAGGGGCCCTTTTTATCTCAAACGCTTGTCGAAGCAACAACGACAACAATTTTTTTTTCAAGAAATCCATTAGTAAAGTATGTTACAACCGAAAATAGTTTTCAGAATACAGAAAACAGAATAATAATGTCTAGTGTTAAAAAAAATTATTTATATTAAAAGTTTTACCTACATGCTATATTTGTTTTTTTTTTAAGTGAATCGTTTTCTTACGTATTCATAATGAGACTTTGCTATAACGCAAAAAGGAGAAAATCTAGAAGTGCAAAGAGCATATTTTATGTGAGTACAACGTATCATCACAGTATTCCCACAACTAAAAAATTTAGGTGTCGTGCATTTAAGCGATTTATAAGTTTTTAGGTGATATATAATGCGAAAACATTTTTATAAGTATCTGGTCGATTTGTCGAGTCGTGAAATTACAGAGATTAAACATATGATACGAGAACTCATCGTCACACAGATGGATACAATAATGAATCTAATCACAATGCTTGTCACAAAGATGAATAAATGAAACCAATGAAGTCCTAAAAATAGTCGGAGGCACATTTCATCATCATCATCACTGGCTCGACAACCCTTTTTGGGTCTTGGCCTGTTCAAGGATTCTTCTCCATTCTGACCTGTTTCGTGCTTTTTTTCCAGTTTTTAATTTTTAATGTTGTTATATCATTTTCTATTTGTTCTACGTATCTCAGCTTCGGTCTTCCTCTTGTTCTTTTTTCTACTGGCACTTGTTTGAATATTTTGTTTGGTATTTCGCCTTTTTCCATTCTTTCCACATATCCAATCCAACGTAGCCTTCCTATTTTAATGAATGTTATGATATCCGGATCCTGGTATATGTTGTATAGTTCAAAGTTATACCTTCTCCGCCAAATCCCGTTTTCTTTTGTGCCCTTCTATATGTGTCGCAAGATTTTTCTTTCAAAGGTGGCTAATAACGTTTCCTCCCTTTTAGAGAGTGTCCAGGTTTCTGAACCGTATGTGAGTACCGGTCTTATTAAGGTTTTGTATATTTTGCATTTTGTTTTTCTGGAGACGTTATCTGATCTTAGTTGCCTAATTAAGCCATGGTAACATTTATTGGCAATAAATATTCTCCTCTTCACTTCCTCTGCAACGTTGTTATCAGACGTAACTAGGGATCCTAAGTATGTAAAGTTTTTTACCGCCTCAATGTTGTATTCTTCTATTGTTAAATTTGGCAGCTGCCTTATTTGTGCGTTTTTATTTGCAGGCATATATTTTGTTTTTGTCTGATTGATTTTAAGACCACTATTTTTTGCAGCTCGTTCTACTTGAGTGAATGCCTCTATCACTTCTCTTCTTGATCTTGCGATTATGTCAACATCATCTGCAAATGCTAGTACTTGCACGCTTTTATTAATTATTGTTCCTCGGGTATTAACTGTTGTGTCTCTTATTATTTTTTCAAGTATGATATTGAATAATTTACGGAGGCACATTTACGAAAAAAAAAACTTTAAATTAACTAAATATAGCAGCTACATTACTCATGCTTATGGTGGAACTACTGTCATTCTAAAAAAGGGCTTAAAGCATTTAAAACTATACAGCTATCAAAAGAATCACATAGAGGGCACAAATATCGCAGTAGAAGATAAAACAGAAACTATGAGCTTCACAGCAGTTTATTTATTACTCAAATTTGATAACAAGGAGAAACAATATCAACATTTTCTCCAAATACTAGGTAATAGATTCGTAGCAGGCGGTGACTATAATGGAAAAAATACAATCTAGACTCGCGACTAAGAACAAAATGACGAGAGTTACTAACAACGATCACAAGTAACAACATAAAATTAACATCTCTCAGAGAACCTTTAAATTCGCCAATGGGCAAACCTTCAAATTCGTCAATAGGCAAACCTTCAAATTCGCTTATAAAATTCCAGACCTAGTTATGGCATCTTATTATAGTCTATGCTCTGTTTTTTAACCGGGAGAAGTAAACTAAAAAGACAGATTTAGACCCAAGAACGTTGCTAGAAAAGTCACCAAATAAATCTTCTTTTTTGTTGATTATCTCGGTCTTGCGGTAATCCAGTATTGTTTTTCATTTACTCAAGCATGTATCAAAAAGTTAGAAAGAGTTCAAAGATTTCTGAAATACTGTTCTTTTAAACTGTGTAGACCATATTCGTATTCTGGTGTGATCAATTTCTTGAATCTAGATTTTTTCTTACAGAAGAGTTAACTTTGACTTTGATCATTATTTTTAAGCTTATTAATTCAATTTCCTGAATTGCATCGTCCAATTTTTTTTACATATTTCTTTTCGCTCACTGCTTTAGAATTCACTTTTTTATGTTTCCCATCGCAGAATAAATTATGGTTCAAATATAGGTGTTGTCCTACTTTTCATACATGCTAATCAGTTACCTCATTAGATAGATTTGTTTAACTCATGTATTATATTATATTATATCTTTAGGTTTTATTTGAAGCACTAAAATGCAAAATGATCATCATCATCATCAAGTAGCGCTATAACCCTGGGTGGGTCTTGGCTGACTGTACAACTTTTTTCCAATTTTTTCGGTCTTCCATCAAGCTAGGGTCAAATGAAATGTTCATTTTCCGGAGATCTGCTTGGATGTTATCTATCCATCACATTCTGGGACGTGCGAGTGGTCTTTTGCCTGTGGGAATCTCCTCCCATACCAGTTTTACAAGTCTCTCGTTATGCAGTCTGTGCACGTGGCCTGCCCATCTTAGTCGCTGTAATTTAATTTCTTGGACAATCTCGGCGTAGTTGTAGAGTGCTTTTAATTCGATATTGGTTCTGATCTTATACTGGTTTGTGGTGATGTCATGGTGAGGTCCGAAAATTTTTTTAAGTATTCTTCGTCGTCAGTCCAATGTATAAACCATTCTTTGGATAATGTCACCAAAAAAATAACTATGGTTAGACATTCATAATCTAGACAATAAACCAATCATCCTGTAAACAGTAAGATAAACAATCTGTACTTATGCTATATTGTAATTTCTGCAATAAATGATATTCCAAGTAAAAAAAATTCTTTTTTTCTTTTCTTTCCTTTCTATGTTCTTATATCTGTTGAACCAAAATACTTGATAACATTTCAGTAGAGTATACGATTAAAAATTTAAAATTAGTTTTTTTTTAATAACTTACTTTATGAGTATCATTACTTAGTATACTCATCATAAAACATACCAAGTATAATATCTTTAAATGAAAATAGTGAAATGTAAGTAGATGATACTTCAAATGAAAATATTTGTACACTGGTATGTTTCCAAAAACATGTCGCACAGAGACTGTTGTACTTATGTCTATAAATAGAAAAAATATTTTGATCAAACAAGAAGGGTACTATTACTATCATTTCTCATTTAGATTATAAATTTTTAATAACTATTTAGTAGTAACAATAATATAATCGATTATAAAAATGAAACCTCTAAAATGTTTTAGATATTTTTACTATATAATTGTGACTAAGCCATATTTACTTACCACAAATTGATTTGCTTCAAGAATTTATACAATAATGAACAACACATATTTTGGAAGATCTGAGCGGTTGTTAATTTCACTTAAAATTTTACTTAAAGTGGGCATTTCATTCTTGAAAAAGAAGCTGTGTACTTTCTGTCGTTTTATCATCATCCTATTATGCTATGTTACAAGGATAGAAGGCCGACCGTCAATATTTTTGTTCTGTAAATAGTTTTTTTCGCAACACCTAAAATTAGTACATTACTTTAGTAAGTCTTGATTCTAACAATAACCTGTTGCCTGTTTTATTTTGCTACCGTGGCTGTTAATTTCATTTCAGGATTATCAATTTTCATTTGTTTGTACATGTTTATAATGCATTGTTTTTCATTTGTTAATAAATGACTTAAATCTATTCGGCATTTTTTAGGTAAAGAAGGATAATTACCGCTAGGCACTTGGCATTGAATCCATATTGTTATCTTAATAACACTAATACGTCGCTAAATAGTTCTAAAAAGAACTGTTTTTTATATAAATGTAAACGAAAAATCTAAAAATTAATGGAATATCGCAGAAAATACAAAAAATCGTTGTCTTAAATTTTGAATTTTAAAATTTCATAAATTTAATGTCATTAGTGTCAAAATGTCATAATTTAGTGGAGTAAACTTGCCTGCGGTTGGATCAATTATAAACAAGCATTATGGCGCGATAAATTTGAATTACTCCTCCTGGTTAAAAAATAAACCATAGTTATTTTAACTATGTATTTGAACATTCAACAAATACCTATACCTCCAAGACTGTTCAAACATAATACCAAAAGGGGAGAATTCGAGGAAAAAATTACATGATAACAAACCTACACGTATTAATAAAAGTAACAACTGACGTGGGGAATATTTTGATTTTAGGTATTTGTTTTGCACACCTTTTTAATATTAAATTAATTAAAACGTCCTTCTACCAAGGCAACCTACAAATAGTTCACCTAATTAACAACAATTTTTTGAAGCATTTTATTTTACATTTGAAGTTACTATATATCTAATATCATATGAGTTTATTGTAAATTGTAATTTGAAGAACTGTAGACCAGAAAGAGACTTTACTTCTCATGAAATTAATATAAGTATTTTAAAATAAAAATTTTGTTCGGAAAGAAAATTAATCAAACTACGTATAGGCCGTACTAATTTTCTGGCCGGGATCCTCATGAGCAGTATTAATGCGATTGCTTTTAGAAACTTCCATCTCAATTTAGCCACAAATTAAGAGTGAGCGCTTTACCAAAGAGGAACTAAACAACGAGGGCGAACAACGTTTGATTGTTTATTTTTTTAATTTCCACTTTTAATCCATTGTGTAGCGAACCTTCGTTAATCCTGGGGAAGCTCTCTATTCGTCTGGTATAATAAAATTGTTTCGAACAAGCAGCTGCTATCTTTCGGAAAGCCTTGCCAGATAGTTTTAGTAGTCGGTTTTTTGTTTTTGTGTTTTTTTTCCTATTTATATCCCACAGAATTCAATATTACGTAAAAGTTAACTGGTTAGTTTTAGAAGATAAAAATAATAGGAGAAGTATTTTAGGATAAATAATTTGGATGAAATTTTTACGTAATGTAGATCTTTTAAGGTTTTACTGTAAATCGGAAAGTTAACCAGGTAAATAGGAAATAAGTAGTTGTCATACTGTATACACAATTTTTAATGATCTATACAAAAATCTTAACTACAAACAATGCGAAATTCTATATAAAAATAATAGAAAAACTATGTGTAAAATTATAAATAAAATAGCTAATTATAAAACCAAATAATTCAAATAATTTATAGAGCAATATTTCACGCACTTAATCAACTAAATAAGAATCAAAAGTGGCTATCAAAATTCAGCAAATTTAATAAAAAAAAAAAATTGTAGTGGCTATACCGTACTGAGAAGACCTAAAGAGGTCGAAATACGTATATGCGTCTTGTCGCTGCTCTGTATCGAATCAAAATCTAATACCGTCATTGTGTTTAATTTCTTTACTTCGTTTGAGTACCAGAAATCGAATTCACTACGAATATTGGCCATGATGAACGGCATTTGGAATGCAATTTTAGATTCCCTTACCGATTTATTCATCAACCTGTTTGCTTCGCTAGTTTTAGGAAGCACGGTGGCTGATATTTGAATTCGATTTCGCCAGGTAGAAATCGTATGATTTCTCTTTTTGTTCTTAGATGGCCTAGTTACGTATGTACATAGTTATTTTTAATAACTATGGTCTACGACGGGAAAATATTTTGGTTCGATACGGAGTAGTGGCTATACCGTACTGAGGAGACCTAAAGAGGTCGAAATACGTATATGCGGCTTGTCGTTGCTCTGTATCGAATCAAAATCTAATACCGTCATTGTGTCAAAAAAAAAAACATTCAAAATACATTTAACTGAATATTTTTTCGTGTTTGAAATAACATTATATATATATATATATATATATATATAATATATATATATATATATATATATATATATATATATATATATATAATCTATAATTAATATTAAGTGTTAGTGCTTAATGTTAAGAAAACAAAAACCCCTCTATTAAAAAGATCGCATGTTGTATATGAAATTCCCTGCTTGAATTGTGATGGAGTTTATATTGGACAAACCAGTCAGCTACTTAACTCAAGAATACGTTCCCACAAATACGACAAAAAAAACTCAACCGCATTCACAAAACGTGAAAACGAAAGAAAACATAAATTTGATTTTGAGAAAACCAAGATCCTAAAAATAAACCCAACAGGAAAAAGAGAGAGCTTCTAGAGTCTATACAAATAAAAAAAATAATAACGCAATAAATGATAAAAAAGATGTCAAAAATTTGAACAAAATATATTTTAACTTAATATAAAAACACATAAAAAGTCAATCTCAGAACGCCTATGATGTTAAAATAACTGATTGTTTAAACGATAAACTAACATCAATAATCAACACATTAGATTTAAAATACATTTTACTTGTAGTGACTTAGTGGGTATGTCCTATGTTTTAATATTATTTTAATTGTGACGTCTAATTGTTAATACCGAATCTTTACATGCTTGGTAAGTCAAAAGTTTAACTTTTAAACCGTATTATGTCTGTCATAAAATGTTTTTTTTTAGTCAATATATATTCTTGAAAAAGGCATGGATTTCTTGCCGAAACGTCGGAAAAAAATATATAAAAATGTATATATAAAAAATAAAATATATTATTTAAGAATACCGATGTAATAATATTGTTGCTAGACAGGTCAATGTCATTTTATACCGGGTGTAACAATCCTACTGTGTTTTTTCCTTAAAGTTCGAAACACCCTGTGAAATATTCTAGCATATATAAAATATTAAAATTAAAACTTAATTATAGCCTCAGGCTTTCTTAACATTTTCATTTCTGATTCATTTGCTTATGTTTGATAATAAAAAAGTTAGGTACGTTAACAATTAGCCATGTTTTTCATCAATAAATCCTCTTTTTCTACTTAGTTTAAAAACAAGCCTAAAGTAGGCTATGAGAAGTTAACAATTTAATGCACACACCGGCAAATTTAAAGGAACCTGTTATTTGTGCAATATTTCTTTATATTTGTATTTTATAGACTATATCTACATAGCTTTGAAAGCTCCTTGTCACCAGAAAGTCTTAAATGTCAAAATGTCAAATTAATTTGTTTATTTGTATTGTGTTTTACATTTTACAGTCATTATGTCTGTTCATAACAAGTACAAACTTGTATTTAATTGAA